>UCOK01018948.1:0-10667 GCA_900474325.1 Synergus umbraculus
CGGTTTCAACAGCTCATAATACACCACACCGAGCTGGTCCCACCAAATGCAGAGCATAACCTTGGCACCGTGAATATTCGGTCTGGGCGTAGATGTGAAGGCATGTCCGGGCATTCCCCATGATTTTCTGCGTTTGGGATTATCGTAGTGGACCCATTTTTCGTCGCCGGTTACAATGCGATGTAAAAAACCCTTCCGATTCTGTCTTTGAAGCAGCTGTTCACAAGCAAAGAAACGGCGTTCAACGTCTCTTGGCTTCAATACATAAGGAACCTAATTTCCTTGCTTCTGAATCATTCCCATGGCTTTGAGGCATTTCGAAATTGCTTGTTGAATGACTCCCAATGATTCTGCTTATTCTTCTTGCGTTTGGCACGAGTCTTCAGCAAGTAATGCCTCCAGTTCGGAATCTTCGAAAATTTTTTCTCCTCCGCCGCCATGCCGGTCCTCGACATCAAAATCACCGCTTTTAAAGCGTTGAAACCACTCACGACACGTTCTTTCACTAAGAGCAGCGTTACCGTAAGCACTTGACAGCATTCGATGAGCCTCAGCCGCAGTTTTCTTCAAATGAAAGCAGAAAATCAACACTTCCCGCAAATGACGAGAATTTGGCTCGAAAACTGACATCTTCGATCGAGAATACACTTCTGATGCAAACACAAATTCACTAATGTGGTGATGTGGTTATGTTGACAGATGTCCAAGCTTACTGTATGAAATTTTTGACCTGCCTATTTCAACCGGCACTTACCGCTGCAGTCATCTATCGAAAAACGGCAGAAGCAAAGTTGTACACCTAATATTTTCCGGACTTTATTCAAATTCCCAAGTAAGGTAAACAATTTTAGTGATGACTTAACCCGTTCATTAAACCTAAAGTCATTACTTAACACTTTCAAGGGTTTTTGGTTTGTTTATTTATGTGTAATATTAGTATAAAGAATTTTATTAATTAAACTATATGTTTATTTTCTAACGCTAAAGTATCTAAAAACGTAAAAGATTTCAGGATTAAAAATTCACATTTTTCAAAGGAACCTAATCTCAGTAATTGAAGGACAGAAAAAAAAATTGTGTGTTAAAGAACACAAGGCGGAAGTGAAACTTCGGGTGTTGTTCGCGAATTAAAATGAAGTAATTGACAGATTAAAAATCAATACAAATACGACACATAAGAAAAATTACAACAATGAATAACCAGAGTGAGTTCAAAAATATTTCAATTAAAAATTGAAATAATTAAGGGTGTTGGACCTATAACATGGCTGCTATGTCATGCCCCCCTCAGTGCCCACATATTGGGTCGGCACTGTCCGGCCGGTAAGCCGATGGTTGGCGGAGTTGCCCGAGGGGAGCCGACGCGGAGGGGCTGTTCGTGGTGTCGGCTCGTTCGCTCGCCTGAGTTCGGTTATCACTTCTTGATTCGCTGACTAAATTCGTAATTGGGGACAAAATCTGTTCTGTCGCCCACGCGATTGTTCCCCGCGTGTTTGTGGCTCCAGAAGAGACTTTCTGGATTATCTAATCGTGTTGCTCCTCGCCATCGTCGTGGACGACGTGGCCATACTCTGTAAGCATCAGGTGGTGTAGTACCCGGGAATTACTTTCATTCTTTTCTCGCACATAGGTGCTAATGTAAGTTTGAATAAACTAATGTTACTTTGTTTTATTAAATGGTGTTCAATGCTCATTTCTCACCCTCACGGTTACTCTTTCCCTCTCCACTCCCTGACTAATCAAGCACCGATTACAGACCGCCGGACAAAGTCATTTCGTAGATTTAATTTTGAGGCCAAAAAAATTCAAGATTTTAAGTGCCAATTGGCAGGGAAGTGTTTCTCGGTGTGAGGAATGGTGCTTATTCATTGTTTTTAGAAAAAAATAATTTTTTGGCTGAAATCGAAAAGTTTGACTAGGGTTAGGCTTTCGATTTTAGCCAAAAAATTAGTTTTTAAGTTTTTTCGAAAAACAATGAGTAAGCACCATTCCTCACATCGAGAAACACTTCCCTGCCAAATGGTACTCAAAACCATTTATTTTTTCGGCTTTAAAATGAAATCTACAAAATGATGTTTCGTCCGGTGCTCCAGAGCCTTAAGGGGACTAGCACTTTCACGCCCCAAAAATGTATTTTCGACCTCATGAATCTTTGAAATTGTAAAAAATTGTTTCTTCGTTTGCACTTATTAGAATAAAATCTTTCATATTCGAAAAACTTTAATTATATTATATATATGGTCCATTCCATACGAAATTTATAATCAAAAATTTATTTCGCGAGAAATATTTTTTTTTGCGTTTTTGGTCGAAAATATTGTACACGTATATTTTTATTTCGACATGATATTTACAATTTCGGAGTTGTGAATTTTCAAACTTTTCACGCTCGAAAAATCTACCTCTATATATTAGCGTATACGAAATAAAGAATTCCATTAAAAAAATAAGTAACTGCAGTAAAATTTAGAATTTTCTCTCAGCTTTTCAATAAGCATTACAAGAAATTCATTAGTCCAATTGTTTATAAAAATATGGCCTATTTTTATAAATATATATTTTTTGTAAACTTTATGACTTTAAAAAATTTTTTTATTGAAAAACGTACTTCAGACACTTTAGTCACTACTCCCAAAATTTGGGAATGGACCGTTGAAAATTGTGTCTGTAATAAATTTTAGAACTTTAGCTCTCGTGCTCGGACCACAAGCAATCGCCTGATCCGGCCGGGCAAACGAACATTGAGCAGGGTAGCTGATATTGAAAAATTTATTACAGACACAATTTTCAACATTGATACGATCCCCTTACTCCGTAAAGGGGTAAAGATGGGGAATGTATCGTAGAGTCCACGTTAAAATTTAGCTCTGAGAAGAACTGATTGAGAGGTTTGCAAAGGAATAAGCAAAGTTACTAGATAATACCGTTTTTTTTTTATTTGTTCCCTGAACTGGATCAGAGGAGCGTGATGGCAAGCTAGCAGAGGCAAGAGTGCGTCAGGTAACTGCAGATGGCCGGTCCAAAAATAGAGGCACGGATCCTTCGTAGAGAATCGAGGGTTGAGTCCCTAGTCGTCAGTCCTAAGAGAGTAGGACCGACTGAGGTGAGTCAGAGTCCGTTTGACTGAGAGAGCGACGTATGTTTCGTCCGAGGTCCAGAACTGAAGTGTCTCGGTCGAGATCCCGAACTGAAGTGTCGAGTTAGGGCCGGAGGGCCCCTCTCTTCTGCTCTGTGCCGAAGAGTCGTTGCAAGCTTCGCTTGCCTTCTGCCTCTGACGCTCGACGGACGCTTCCGTCTGTGCTCCTCTTTTCAAATTTTTACATGAATAATTAATTCTAAACATTTTGAAGTTCTATTCTAACTTATGAAGAAACGAAATTTTTTTAACCTATTTTTCCTGATAGTTACAAATTTAAAATAAAAGATTAAGGATTAATTTACTATTTAACATTTAATAATTATTCGCTTGATTATTATTTATTATAATTATTGCGCTACTAATTACTATTAGAAATTTAGTTAATTATTAATAGTAATAATTTGCTAAGCTTTCACCCAAGCCAAGCACAATATTGGAGCGTGCGTCGGGATGAAAACACACCTGGGATTTACCCTAATAATATGACGTAGGCAGCGTCACCCAAGCCTGTGAATTCATTAAATAAATGGGACCAAGCCGAGGGATCATCCCCGTATTTAGGACGGCCCAGTTTGAACTAATCTGGTGCTTGGGTCGAGGCCTTATTGGGCTGAGCGCTCTAAGTACCCTAGGTGCTTACTGCCGACCCATTTCCCCAAATGGTTTTCATGATTCAGATCTTTGTATATCCTAATTCTAAGATTGTGAGTTGGCAATGTCGTATAATCTATACGCATTTGGCGTATATCAGGTCCATTCCCAAATTTTTGGAGTAGTGACTAAAGTGTCTGAAGTACGTTTTTCAATAAAAAAAATTTTTTAAAGAGTCATAAAGTTTACAAAAAATATATATTTATAAAAATAGGCCATATTTTTATAAAAAATTGGACTAATGAATTTCTTGTAATGCTTATTGAAAAGCTGAGAGAAAATCCTAAATTTTACTGCAGTTACTTATATTTTTAATGGAATTCTTTATTTCGTAAACGCAAATATTTAGAGGTAGATTTTTCGAGCGTGAAAAGTTTTAAAATTCACAACTCCGAAATTGTAAATATTATGTCGAAATAAAAATATACGTGTACAATATTTTCGACCAAAAACGCAAAAAAAAATATTTCGCGCGAAATAAATTTTTGATTGTAAATTTTGTATGGAATGGCCCATATGTAGATGAAATGACAATGGCACACGCAGAAAAAAAATCTGCTGAATGTACACAAAAATCTGTAGAATCTAGAAAAAAATTTGTAAATTCTGCAGATAAAATGATCTGTAAATACATTTACAGATTTTTTGTACATTCAAACATAAAAATAAGTGCCTCAAAAACAATTAATTAATTAGGAAAATGGTTTATTCCTACGGATATACTTATAATTAATTCGGTATTTTTAAATTTTACCACATATATAACAAATAAAATTTTTGCATACAAAGCTGGGGGGATTCGAACGCACGACCTATGGGACGATAGTCCACGACATTAAGGTTCATGTGGTGGGTAATCTAACCTAGCTTACTCACATGTAAAAATTGATTTTAAATGCTGCATCCAAGGAACAATATCGGGGGCCAATTTTTTTTCCTCCTGGAAGATGAAATCCTTACTTGAGGGGGAAAGTCCCTCAGAACTGTCAACACTCGCGATAAATATTAATAAAACATTTAAAAAACAAACTTTAAACTTTCTGGAAAAAAATAAACACAAACATTATTATCAGCGCCGCCTGGTATCGCGATCGATCACTGAATCGATTCAAATGGACTTCTGGTGCCATATTCAAAATACAAATAGCATTCAAACATATGTAGGAGTAATAATACTTAATGATTTATAATAAATTATTTAAAAAACATATCAAATAAACATTATCTCAAAAATATATAAAAAAAACAAAACAACGGAAGAAAAACACGTTCAATGGGATATAATGACCGATAAAATAGATAAAAAAAAATTTTTAATTTACATACACACAAAAAAGATTTGGTAAATATTTTCCAAATTTGTAATTAGCAAAAAAAAACCATTTCCACAAAATGCAAAGTTATTGTGTTGATGATTTTTTCAGAGGAACCTTTGGCTAATAATTTACCCATAACAATCAATCAAACCCACTCACGAAATAGAAATAATTTTTTGAAAGCTTCAAAGACTATAAATATATTTGTATCACGTATTGTGAAAAAAATACAAATATTCAAACAAATAGAAGTCATTAACAATCATTTCTGATAATATGCAAAGACTCTGTAAAAAATGTTCGTACTTTCTTATTTATGTAAATTATGATTTTTCCAAAATATTGAACTCTGTACCCGGATAATTGTTTTTGTAGACGTCAGGCTATGGGTTCATATCGCAACACCCCCATAAATACATCCAAGTAGTAGCAATCATTTTCAATTACAAATAAAGATTCTGAATATTGTTCGATCTTCACCTTTAGGAAAATGTTCATTTTTCGAAAAAATTTAACTCTGTGCTGGGATGATTTTTTACATTCTCATCAGAGAAAATGTATTAGATTTGTGTAAAATTTGACCCCCCCAGTTTTCATCAAATGTCCACGAAAAAAATGTTTTTACGAATGTGTCTGTCTGTCTGTCTGTCTGTCTATCTGTCTATCTGCAGATTTTTAGTTTGTGAGCACAATAACTTTCGAAAGAATTGACCGATTGGATTGTCCTTTGATATACTCTTTTAGTGTCCTAAAATGAAGGTAAAATTCGTTGGCCAGCAGTTTTGAATAAAAATTTAAAAAGTTGGAGCATTTTGAAAATTTTTGAAACCACTTTTTTTTTATTTAAAAATTCTAATGACGGATGTTCGTAGTACTCAAAAAGTCGAACAATTTTTCTTAATGACTTTTTTGAGATCAAAAAAAAAATTGAAAGACATAATATTTTGAAAATCCAAAAAAATGAAATAAAACTTAAATTAGAAGCCAAACAACGCACGATATGGAAAAAAGTCTAAAAGTTAAAAATGTTTCTTTTTGAACACGCTATAGGATAGGCATAACAACTTTTTGAATTTCCTTAAAAAATCTAAAATTCAAATTTTGAGCCAAATAACGCGAGATACAGAGAAAATGATAAGAAACATAATTATTGGCCTTAAAAAGATTTACAAGTTCTCCTTGAGCTATTTTTCAACAGGATGAGTAGTTTTCGTTTTAATCATGAAAAATATTGTTAAACAGAGCCGAGCGCGAGGTTTAAATGAAATATCGTACGCGAAGCGCGAGTGCCATGATGAGAATGTGCTCCTTAAGGTCGATAGAACCTTAAATAAATTAGTTTTCGTTTGCATTCCATTCCATTTTGTAGTAATTTAAATAAAAATAGGCGCAAGCGTCTAGAAAGTCGCAAGCGCGCGAAGCGCGACGTGTGACTGAGAATGTGCCCGCGTAAGTGGCCAGATTTTTTTTCTAAACTTCAGGTTATGGTTTCTCATCACAATACCCCCATAAACATAGCCAAGCAGTACCAATTGTTTCTGAAAAGAAATAAAGACTCTATGAATATGCTTCAATCTTCTCCTTTAAGAACATATTCATTTTTCGAAAAAATTGAACTCTGTGCAAGGCTGATTGTTTTTTCTAAACTTCAGACTATTGGTTCTTATGACAACATTCCCATAAACATTCCCAAGTACCAATCATTTCTAGTTAGAAATAAATACTCTGTGAATATTCTTCGATCTTCATCTTAATTTTTCGAAAATATGGATGTCTGTGACTAGATAATTTTTTTTGTGGACTTCTGACTATGGGTTCTTATCGAAACACCACCATAAACAAACCCAAGCAGTATCAATCATTTCTGATAAGAAGTAAAATTTCTGTAAATATTCTTCGATCTTCTCATTTATAAAAATGTTCATTTTTCGAAAAGATAGAATTCTGTGCACGGCTCATTCTTTTTCTAAACTTCAGGCTATGGGTTCTTATCACAACACCCTCATAAACATTCCCAAAAAGTACCAATCATTTCCAATTAGAAATAAATACGCTTTGAATATTCTTCGATCTTCTCATTTATAAAAATGTTCATTTTTCGAAAAAATTGAACTCTGTGCTCGGCTGATTTTTTTGTAGACTTTAGGCTACGCATTCTTATCAAAACACCCCCAAAAACTCATCCGAGCACAGAGTTCAATTTTTTCGAAAAATGAACATTTTCCTAAAGGAGAAAATCGAAGAATATTAACAGAGTCTTTACTTCCTATCAAGAATTATTGGTTCTTCTTGGGTATGTTTATGGAGGTGTTTTGATAAGAATCTATAGCCTGAAGTCTACAAAAAAAAATCATCCGGGCAGAGAGTTGAATTTTTTCGAAAAATGATCATTTATCTAAAGAAGATCGAAGAATAGTCACAGAGTATTTCTTTCTTGTCAAAAATTTTTGGTACTGCCGGGATTTCTTTATGGGGGTGTTATGACAAGAATACATAGCCTGAAGTTTAAAAAAAAATCATCCGGGCACAGAGTTAAATATTTTAGAAAAATGATCATTTACATAAATAAGAAATCACGAAAATTATTCACAGTCTTTGCATATTATCAAAAATGATTTTTAATGAATTCTATTTATTTGATTAATGGTATAATATTTTGTTCAATATCTCGGGTAGAAATTGCCTCTTTATTCCTAAACTAAATATTGGTTCTTACGAGGTTGCAGCTAGATTATCTAGATAGGAAATCTCGATATTCCCTCGACCGGCCCTGGACAGGTTATTGTCGTATAGTACTTCTTTAATATTTTCATTCTTTTTTAATATGTAATATTTTCTTTTATATTTTCATTCTTTAATTATTCATTTAATATTTTCATTATTATTTCAGATACAAACATATAGTATTTTTAAAATTTTGTATCATTTGAAAAGTCGTAAAATTTTTCAATGTAATTTATTATTAAATATTGCATCACACGCATCTCTTTTACAATTTTCAACAAACGCGCGCTTTGTGGCGTATGCGCAGTAGAATATCGCACTGGCCACGTGACCATAAGCCACTGAAGATCAACAAAATGGTGGATTGGAGATATCGGAGATGCCTGTAGCTGTCAATAGCTGTGTACAACAGACGCGACGCGAGTATATTTTTATCATATATTTTAAAGTGTGAATCATTAAAAATGTCTTCAGATGAGGAAAACCACGATTTTCTGTTGGTGGAATTTATTAAACCTGGATCACAACCTTCAGTTAGAAATGTGGATATTGTTCCTACAAATTGGCTCAGTTTTGTAGAAGGACGCTTGAAGTTAAAATTTATCGACGCTTCTTTAACCAAAGACGACCGAGTGTTATTACATGCGCTTGTTCTGAACTCGTCTTCAGCTCCAGAGGTCTAGTCGTTATTTTCCGTCAAAGTTTTAGGTCATTAATGATTAATGATTCCATTAATCATTAATGATTTCAGCAGATACAGTAATAATATTAATTTTGTGCAAGCAAAAAGTAAAATAGCGCATGTGCAGTACTGAAAAAAGCGGTTTTAGTATAGTGAGGGACTGTCTGGATTCTATAAAGACGCAGTGAATAGGCCCTCGCTGGATTACCTACTCATGCCCTCGCTAACTGAGCGTGACGTTTCCACTTGCGCCCTCGATAGTTTGCCACTTTAGGGCCTCGACAGAAAATAGGAAATCTAGACAGGGCCTAATAAGAACCAATTTTTAATTTCTACCTGGGATATGAGATGGAAATATATTTACAGAGTCTTTTCAGCTTTCAAAAAATTAATTCTAATACGTTGGTGGGTTTGATGGAGTACCTTAGAGGGTACGTAAAGAACTGGCGAGCGTCGGAAGGACCCTTGACTCTCTCCTAGGAAGGATACAAGGGTCTTAGCTTAAGTGTAGGTTATTATTCTAAACATTATTAATCTAAACAGACCCCTGTTTAGATTAATTTTAGTCTCTAAAATTTTAATGATCTGGGCACTACTCTTGGAACGCACACATTCGTGTCGACCATAGGCACAGCCTCATGTTGGTGCTCTTTCCAAGTTTGAATCCTTTTATGGCTTGATATCGTATCCAGTGGGGTTTCCGCATTTTCTAAGGTTAAATGTGTGTTTTTTAATGTGTTGCTATCAATTATGCTGTGTAACATTATCATCTTATCTTTAATCAGCGTCGTGTCTAGTAAATTAGCTTGGTTCGTTCTATTCTGATACACAGATAGCGTTACACTTAATTCGTTGTTTCTTATATTTAAAGAGATTCGTGAAGACATGATTTTGCAATTATGTCCTGATATTTTATAAGTTTCTATCGATAGGGTTCTCGCTTCTATTTCTTTGTTTGTACATAGGATATCTATTTTTTCGACGTTTGTTAAAATAACCAGATAACCCTTCGTTATGGGAATGTAGGTTTCGGGTTGGAGTAAAAAGGTACCTAATTCACATTTCCTTTCTGATTGCGTATTTACTAAGCTAGCGTCACATGTATTCTGCTGTTATGTCAAAAAATTAGGTTGCTTTCTGTTACAAATTCGTAAACCGTCGATTATTTTACAATCTTGTAGTTGGTCTTTGTCAATAGGTACATAAACATATTGTCCTGTCAATAGGTATTCGTGGTCAGACAGTATGCTCAAAAATGTTCCGTCTGGTCGTTTTTCAGGGATAGGAATAACTCTCTCGAGCATCAATACTTCGTTTTCAAGGACGGGTAACTTGATGATGTATATCAATAAATCCTTTTTTGCAATGATGTTAATCTCGGAAGAGTCAATTATGCGCTGATAATTTGTTTCTTTGCCTTTGAAATGATAACGAGTTTTGTGTTGTTGCTCGAACTCCTTAATGGTTTCTTTAGTAATTGCTGGTGTTATTATTGATGACTCCACTATCCCGTGTTTGCCTAAATTTATAGCATTGAGTGCAGTTGATAAGTCCTCGTTCATCTCGGAGATGAATACTTCCATAGTTGTCATTTTATCCTGAAGTATTGATTCTTTTTGCTTCCTCATAGAGGAAGCTTTGTAGTGGTGTGTGTGTGCGTGCGTGTGTGTGTGTGTGTGTGTGTGTGTGTATGTGTATCACGATCCAGCAATTTTTTGAAAACGCATAGTTATTCCACTATATACCTAGTTGAATTTCTTACAAGGGTTTAACAAAATATTTAATTTTAAAAGTTTTATGTACTTTTATAATTTTCATAAAATTCATTTTTCCACTATAACTTCTCAAATATTGAAAATTTAAAGCTAGTGTAAAGGAAATAAAGATTCCTTTCATCGAGACGAATCGATTGACCTATATTATTAATGCATTTCATTAAAAAATGAGGAAATTATGTTTATTTATAATTTTGAAAGTTAATTTTTCGCTCTGTTTTCAAATAATCAAAATTTTGAGTTGACGTAAGGAAACTGAATATTCTTTATGTCGAGACGAATCGATTTACCTGTAAGATTAATTCATTTAATTGAAAAATAAGAAAGTTATGGTTAATTGTATTTTTAAAAAAGTAATTTTTCGACTATAATTTCTGAAG
>UCOK01018950.1:0-17218 GCA_900474325.1 Synergus umbraculus
GAATTTATGGTGTCCCTTTGAGGACCAGCACTTAGTGGTGAAGGCCACTGCCCTCTTGTAGATTTAAAGATCCTTTAGTGTTTCCGATAGCTCGAGTCGTAAGGGTCATTTACATATTTATGATGTAATGATTACAGGTAGTTATTAATTATTTAATAGTTAATTAATTGACTAATAGGTAATTAATAAGTAGTTAATTAATTAATGTCGTTCTGACATGGCAATTACATATTGTCAACGAATGATTAATTGTTTAATAGTTAACCAATTGATTAATAGTTAATTAATAATTAGTTAATTAATAATTAACTAACTAATGTCATGCTGACATGACACTGACATTTTTTTCTCTGTAACGCTACGTTTACATTTACAAAGATATCAAATTGAAAATTTATAAAATTAAAGAAAATATGC
Source organism: Synergus umbraculus (assembly GCA_900474325.1). NCBI lineage: Eukaryota > Metazoa > Arthropoda > Insecta > Hymenoptera > Cynipidae > Synergus > Synergus umbraculus. Next base: position 418 of record UCOK01018950.1, read on the forward strand.
TAATGTATGTTTGTCTGGTCTTGAATTTTTGTAAAAATAAAAAAAAATTTGTTGAAAAATTTTTTTATTTAAAATGTCAATATTTAGGACCAGACAAACATACCTTAAGGCTTTAACTTCAAATATAGAAATTCTCATTGTGGTATCTCAATAAATGTAGACGTAGCGTTACAAAGAAAAAAATGTCGGTAAGGTAGGGATCGGGTAAGTAATACATACCCTTAATAATGAGAAAATAAAAAACTTTGCGAATATTGTGAAATTTGTAGATATTGAAGATTTTGATACAATAAAATACTAGACACAGTACAATGATTCGCTTCAAGTACGTGTAAGCCGTCAAACTGGAAACTCTGTAGAAACAGACAACTTCTCTGTGGAGTATCTTTTGAACGGTAATAGCCTGAAACCTGATTTTTTTAATTTCTTTGTAATTAAAAAATAAAGAGAATGGCACCAAGATCACACATTGAAATCATATATTGCTTTTTATTGAAAAATTTTTTTACAACTTTTTAAATCATGATTTGTGATTTTTTAAAAAAAATTTTGATTAAAAAAATCTCGAAAACCTGATGTGCTGGAGAGAAATAGAGGCCAGATTCGGATTCAACATAAAAAACTACTCTGGAAATGACATATCTCATTCCGTGAGCACATTGGTCACATTTTGTTGACAAGTGTAATTTGAATTGCAATTTAGAAAGGATATTCTGCTATTTTAAAGATTCATTCAATCCTTGACAAGTTTAAATGATTTTAGTAATACTATATAAATGTTATTACTAAAATCATTTAAACTTGTCAAGAATCGAATGAATCTTTAAAATCGTAGATTATTTTTTCTATTGCAATTCAAATCATTCCCGCTAAACTATGTATCGCCGAGCAAGCTCTGCCGAGCCTTCATGCTGCTCAGCTCAGTGACTATCAGTAACCTCGCAGCTGTCAATATTTAGTTTCTTCCATCATGAAAGTTAAATGTTCTCCGTTAATTACACGCTCTTTTTGGGCTATAAAAGTGATTTTTTGAAAAATTTACGAGACACTAGTTTGTACATTTCTTCTTTCCTTCTTTAGCTAACAAAAAACTCTAAATTTTTCCTCTTTTGCTTTTAAAAAGTCACTTTAAAATCCGTCTGATAGATTTATGTCTTTCCACAGATTTTGACAGTTTTTGACAGTTTGTTGTTAACTTTTACTTTCAAATTCCATCACAGGAGCGAAGTTTTCTTAAAGGAAACAAAACCACCTTAAAAGAATTTACTTTACCTTCACTAGAAAATTGTGTTCACTCCTTCATAATGTATTTTGGACTTTACTGGGTAGGGACTCTGAGGAAGCTTCACACTGTATAGCGCGTCGGATCTCTCGTTTTATCTCTCGAGTTAATAAGAGAGATCCGATCGCTATATAGCATAAATAAGTCCTTAAACCCTGGTAATAAATCCAAACAAATAGTGTTTGCGTCATTCAAGCATTATGTTGTCAGGTATTTCAACCTCATAATCAGATTATGAACGAGTATCCATTTTTCCTTTAGTTTCGATAGCATTCAACATTTGACATAAAAAAGTGGCGAACTGTTGTCAGCTGATCAACCGGAACCAACGGAACTCAGCCCTATCTCAACGTACGCATGCCCAAAGAAGCAAAACTCTTTTCACTAATCAAACTGTGCATGTTCACTGATCAAACCACGCGTGCGCAACGACTCTTAGACCCGATTTACTATTGTGCTAAGAAAAGCCATTATCAACAATTCTAGCCCAGATTGATCATAATTTAAATTAGAAAAAATTAAAGTAACGTAAAAAGGTACTAAATAGGTTTCTTTAATATTTTTACACTTTATTTTAGCCCATTATAGGAGAATATACTGCGCAGACGTCACAACATTTCAGAAAACACTGAAATATTAAAAATATAAAACATAACCTCTTTTGTTGTATATCAGCTTGCTTGTTTGGGCATGCGTAAGGGCAGGAATTACATTTTCTTAAATTATGCTCTGAAACGCGTCTTTCCATCTCTCGTCAAACTGCCGTCTCTGTCTAGTTTAACTAACATATTTTTCACAACACAACATTATTTTGTAACCATCGCATTGTTACGTGGGACGTAACTGAGATGCCTCCCTTTCCCAACTTCCAGGTATAACGTGAGGTGGGCACGTCACATAAAAATTTCCATTCCTCTTCATAGATTGATTGACGACTGACTTGATGCTGGGATTAGAATACGGTCGGCCAGAACCGTTCTAGTACCCGGACTCCGTGGCGCAGTGGTAGCGTATCGGGCATGCAAGCCGACGGCCGAGGGTTCGAGTCCCGACGGCCGGAGTCTGTTTTTACTGACTCAAACACTTTACAACTCACTCCGTTCTCGATAGTCTTCCCTTACTTCAGACCGATTAGAGTAACTACCTTGTTACAGCATATATAATCACACACGTACACTTATTATTTTAACTGTAAAAACACTAACAAAACACGCACATTTATCATTAACACACTTCCGTTACACAAAATAGAACAGAATTTTTCCAACAGAAGGCACATAAACACACATTTGTTATTTTTCAATACTAAGGCTGTTGGAGCTACGGACAAAAAGTCATTTCGAATAAATACAGTTTTTTGGTCGCAAAAGTACACGAATTTATATTTCCTTTAGCCGAAGAGGGTTTCTAGAAGCCATGAGGGGTGATACTTTTTGTTTTTCAAAAAAAAATAATTTGTTTGGCTAAAATGGGAAAATTTCGGCTAGGGTTACGTTTTAGGTTAGATTAGCCAAAACTTACCCATTTTAACCTAAAAAATTAGTTTTTTCAAGAAACAAAGAGCATCCCTCCCTCCTGGCTTTGAGAAACCCTCCTCGGCTAAAGGAAATCTCAATCCGTGTACTTTTGCAGTCAAAACAATATATATATATTCGAAATGACTTTTTGTCAGTTGCTCGAACAACCTTAAACTGTTCGTTCTAAGCTATAAAACTGGTCCCAGTTCCGAAATTTTTGGAGAAAAAATTGTTTCTGCGTATTACATACAACTTTTATTTTTATATTTCTTGGAAAAATGAAAAGGATTTTATACTAATCCTAGCTCCGTTCTTATTACCCTTCTACTCATATTTTATGAACTTAATAAAACTAATTTTTATTATAGATTACATTTCATGTTACCACATACTTATATTTAATAGTTTTTTTGTTTTTTTGTTTCAGTGATGGAAGATATTATGAGATCGTTAAAGCAAATTTTGAACGTGCTGATAGATTAACAGTTGTTCGAACAACTACCTGTTGCAGAGTTTCTAATTATTATTTACTACAGGACTACAAAGACTTAATTTTCAATTAATTTCAAAACCGTATTAAACTGTGATGCATAAGTTTATTATGTTATACTGACAATTCAAGCACATTTTTTTAAGGAACGCTAAATCAAAGGTAGTGTAAAGCAAACGTGAGAAACATTTTTTGTCTCCTAAATGAATGCCTTGAAACCATCTACGTATCCGTAACTAATTACAAAAAGCATTATCTTTCTAATCAATTTATTCACGAATCAATAAAGTATTGCTCTTCATTCGTCATATAATTTGTCAGTGGTTAATGATTTTAGAAAGAAATTGAACTAAAATCTGTTACGTACCGGCCTCATAGAAATACTTTTTCTTTTCTGATTTTAAGAGATCTAGGATAATAAACTCCAATAATAAATTCCACATTAAACAGGTTAATAACACAAAAGAATTTCTTTGATGCAATTGGCTACTTTAACCCGAGCAGTCAACGAGACACCTCGCTATTGCTATAATTTCGCGCTAAACACAAAATGTTAAGTGAAGTCTCGAAGAATGAATCGAATTTTCATTCGACTAAAACTTTGAAATTAGAATTTATATCTAATGTGCAATTGATTATAATGGCCTTACAACTACCATCAAGCCTTAGAAAATAATTATAATCATTTCGGACATTATAAAATTATTAGGTGCACAACTTTGCTTCCGCGTTGAAACCACTTACGACACGTTCTTTCACTAAGAGCAGCGTTACCGTAAGCACTTGAGAGCATTCGATGAGCCTCAGCCGCAGTTTTCTTCAAATGAAAGCAGAAAATCAACACTTCCCGCAAATGACGAGACTTTGGCTCGATAGGTGACATCTTCGATCGAGAATACACTTCTGATGCAAACACAAATTCACTAATGTGGTGATGTGGTTATGTTGACAGATGTCCAAGCTTACTGTATGAAATTTTTGACCTGCCTATTTCAATCGGCACTTACCGCTGCAGTCATCTATCGAAAAACGGCGGAAGCAAAGTTGTACACCTAATATAAAATTATAAAAAAATAATGAGCGAATCTTATTCTAAAAAGACTTTAATTATCATAACATTGAAATAATTAAAGTCTTTCTTATAATACATTATTTTTCTTTAACATGCATTACTTGCATTGTATGTTATATATTAGAATTAGATAATTATAAGGATAAACAAATTATATTTAAATTTAAAGGCGCCTTTAAATGTTATTTCATTAGAATAATTATATATATTTAATTGTATGTATGTATTTTTAAATCGTCATGCTAATGAGTGAATGGCCTTTATTTTGTAAAGACGCATGGATGACGATTATATATATTATAAGAATGAGCGAGAAGGAAGGGAATAGAAGAAATAGAAGGAGAATGACAAGGAAGGCAAAAGAGTAAGCACCCATAAATGTACATGTAATATGCATGGATAGACGATCCTCGCGCTAGAGAGTTCATTCACACCAGCATAAGCACCAAGCTCACACGTATACTACACGGAGAAAAATGGAAGTCAGCGGTTTAGTAACATTTACACAAATTCTGTAAACAAAACTTTTATTATAAGAGAGAGTCCAAAAATACGACAATCATTCCTAAACAGATCAGTAATGATTACCGTATTTTTGGACTCTGTCTTATAATAAAAGTTTTGTTTACAGAATTTGTGTAAATGTTACTAAACCGCTGAATTCTATTTTTCTCCGTGTAAATAACTCTTAATCTAATAATCCGATTTTTATGAAATTTAAACAGTATTCAATGGAACGAATGAATTCTACCTCCGATAATAAGGCTATATGTATTAATTCCCAATATTTTGAATGAAAAGTAGAACCTGCAATTAACTTGGAATTGAAATAATTTCCAAGACAATAAATTGCAAATGCATCAGGTCAAACACCTTTAGTGAAATTCTGCATTTCGCAAACCAATATTCGGTTTCTCGCTAGTCATGAGTCAAAGAACTCTCCTTAAGCAATGCCAAATCAATCGACCAATTAGAAGTTCCCACATAACGAAATTTCCCACCTAATCGGTCGGCGATGCATCTACAAAATACATAGATTCTCTTATGATTGCAACTCGTATTTGCCTAAAGAACTGGCCGCGTAAAATTCCTTATTAGGGAGCATGGACGCTAACGCGAGGATCGTCTTCGAAACGACCCTCTTTTAAATCGAGACCTTTGAATAATATTTAAAGGACCAACTCTAAAACACGCATAAAAATCCGTTCTAGAATCTCAAAACCAGAAAGAATTTTTATTTGGAACGGTAATTTGAGTTCACGGTGAAAATAAGTGGGAAGGGGTAATGGGTTTAGAACCATCCTCATTTTCTGATTAATTTACCAGGCGAAAGGATCTCGACGCGATTCGCAACATCCCTTCTATATCCTTTCGACTGGTAGGATAAGTTTTAGAACCATAAGGACAACTAGGATAAGTAAATAAGTCCACTGTATCGTTCCAATTCTTTTTCTTAATAATTGTGTGCGATAGCAAATAATCTTATTCTCTTTTCCAAATTGTGCTCTCGATCGTTCGACGCGAAGTTAAACCCTATTTTTAAATTGAAATAGTATTTTAATATCGCCCTATAAATTTCGGAAATTTGAATAAATTAACATTCAATAAGACATCTCCAATTTATTTAAATTCTCCATTTTTCCAAAACCAAATAAATCGGAGAAAAAAACCCTCGGCTGAGGACAGATAATTCACGTATGCATTTATCAAGGAATCAGAAATTTCTCTCTCTACATTCCCTTTAAATTTCCTAAAGTTTCGTAAAGTGCAGTCCCATGTCGCAACATGGGATTGCACATGTCGGCAATTGAAAAGTAGTCAAATCGGATGTTTCCAAATAATTAATCTACAAATTTTAATCCATACAACTGGAAAATATTCCAAATTTTATCACATTAATTTTAAAATATTGAAACACAGATGTTTTAAAATGATAAATACTCAAATTTTGTTGTTTCCAATTGGAAAAAATCCTATTTTTATATTTCAAATTGAAAACTAGCTGTCAAGTTGTATCAACTTTTGTACTCATTTGTAGCGGTATATTTAAGTAGTCGCGCGATAGGAAATGGGCGTAAGAAATGGGCGTGATTAGCCTATCACCTTACGCATTATTTAGTAATGAGGAATCAATCTCCTGAGGAGACGAGCTGGCTGGTAAGAGCCGAGGCTCATTCTTTTCCGAATTGCTACGATAGCGAGCACACAAATTCAGCGCCCCGCTAACTCGTTTCCAGAGGTGAGGTTGTTAAATAAATTTAATAAAGTGAATATTTCAGGATATTGTGAGGTGATAGTGCGGTTCATGACGTATTCTTGTGCTTTTTTTTTGTTATAGAGTGTGATGTTTTATATTGATTTATTCTTTGGCCTAAACAATTGAGGCAGGTGGAGCCATTCATTCGCAAAACTAGTACTGATGATGGTCATGATTGTTGCAATAAGCTTTGAGGGATGGAAGGACGGCGATCTCCTTGACGTATCAGGGGTCTGTTTGTAATCGAAGTTTTAATGATTGTGACTTCTCCGTCCACTCTGGGTGTAACATCTAATTCTTCACTCGTTCACATCATCAGTCACCGGTATCGTATTCATTAGAAAAGATTGTTAGTTCAAATGCTAATGTTTCTTTGTTGTTGTACGTATATCAAATTTCTTCACTTGTCAGATGTCTTTTTTAATGGCTCGTATGAGCTGATGTTGTATTTTATTCGCTCATTGATGTCGTATTTTTCAACTTGAAACTTGGATTTCTGATCCGACTCAATTTTTGATTGCATAATTTCCTATTTGAAATTTAACGTTTCTTGTGTATTTATCGAAGGTTATTATTGCTCACTAACTCGCTTTTATTTTCGGGTGTATTGTATTTATTATTGTGATTCATTGATTTTTTTGTATGTGGATATTTAACCGGTTATTATATCTGACGTAACAATTATGGTCTTGTCTCTATTTCAACCATCCTTTTTTTTGAAAATTCTTCTGTAGTTCAATTATTTATCTCTTTAGGTGCACTTTCTTTCATTGAATAAATTTTAGAACAGCTTTCGTTGTAATATTCAAGTAAATTGCTAACTAAGATAAACGAAGGTAAAGATCTAAATAAAGAGTAGGGTACACATCCAATGAGCACTTTGCTTCCTGTACACGAATATGATTTGCTTCCTCATAGAGGAAGCATTAAGTATTCTTTATATCAGCATTAAATGTTGATTATTTAAGAAGTTATATTCAAAAAATTCATTTTCGAAAATTATAATAAAACATAACCTTCTTATTTTTCAATGAAATGAATTAATCTTACAAGTTAATCGATTTGTCTGGACATAAGGAATCTTCATTTTCCTGACACCAGCTTTAAATTTTTATTATTTGAGAAGGTATATTGAAAAAATTCATTTTCGAGAATTACAATAAAGCATATCTTTCTTATTTTTCAGTGAAATGCAATAATCTTATAGGTCAATCGATTCGTCTCGACATAAAGAATATTCATTTTTCTTACGTCAACTCAAAATTTTGATTGTCTGAAAACATAGAGCGAAAAATTAACTTTCAAAATTATAAATAACCATAACTTCATATATTGAAAATTTAAAGCAAATGTAAGGAAAATTAAGATTTCTTTCATCGAGACCAATCGATTGACCTATATGATTAATGCATTTCATTAAAAAACAAGGGTGTTATGGTTAATTGTATTTTTAAAATTTAATTTTCGAATATAACTTCTCAAATAATAAAAATTTAAAGCTGGTGTCAGGGAAATGAAGATTCCTTATGTCCAGACAAATCGATTGACTTGTAAGATTAATTCATTTCATTGAAAAATAAGAAGGTTATGTTTTATTATAATTTTCGAAAATGAATTTTTTGAATATAACTTCTCAAATAATCAACATTTAATGCTGATATAAAGAATACTTAATGCTTCCTCTATGAGAAAGCAAATCATATTCGTGTACAGGAAGCAAAGTGCTCATTGAATAAGTACAAAAGTTGATACAACTTGACAGCTAGTTTAATGTATTTTTACGGTTTCTTATTGTCATGGTTCCATGACCCACAACCAATACACTCATAGACTTATAGACGAGAGTCAACGACCGCTAAGTCAAAACATCAACGACGCCACTGGTTCAACGAAGCGTATCGGCGATCCCAAAAAGCAAGATCCACAACAGCACATCCGGTGAAAGCGACGAGGCTACGGAATTAACGAAAGATATTGGCGATCCCGAATCCAAAGTCCACAACAGCATTTTCATATAAAAAGGCTTTATAGAAGCCAAAACATGAGTTACTAAAACACCACCAATCGCGTAACTCGGGAGTTACCAAAAGACTATCAAGCGTGTAACTCGGCAGTTGCAAAAAGACCACCAACTGTGTAAATCGGCAATTACCCTAACATCAAGCATTCACGGACTCCTAAGTTATCAGTCACTATAATCCCGGGAAGTTGTAACTCATCCTACTTGACCATCCCAGTTTGATACTAATTAATTCAAGAACATGTAACGAGATTCACTATTTACTGTACCGCGTGCTATACTCTTTTCACACTATATACTATCCTCTTTTATTCAGACGTTATACGATAAATCGTTCACATTAATTCCGTTATACTAATACTAATAATTTTATAAATATTTAGTTAAATAAATATATTTTGTTATTTTGTTGTATCTGTTTTATTGCCTCTAATCCTAACCCTGGCCTTGATGTCTGCATCAAGGTCAATTCAAGGTCAAATTTTCAAAATATGAAAAAAGTGAATTTTTGACTGCAAATTCTGAAAGAGCGGAAAATTTTACGTCCAGATATGGTATTCATTTTTATTTTTATGATGATCCTAAAGGTAATTTCTAGGTCAATTTAAGTTAGTAACTTGATAGTTCGAATGACGATTGCAAAAATACGAAAATGCGTCTTCGTGGAACTTGACTACAGTTTTCATATGTTTTGAAGGTCGCTGAGACTAAATTCGAGGTCCATTAGACCGCAGCACGTCAGGGTCAAGGAGATTTGAAGGCCTAGTTGAGGTCAATCAAGTCGTTTGAAAGGCGATAACTAGTATTTCTATGATTTGGAGGGTCGTTCTATCTGGATGCAGTCTCAGAATTGCCCCAAACCTGTCACCCCGATCACAAATGATATGTGTATAGTTTGTGAAACTTACGTCTAGGCACATATATCGAATCAGCCGTGCATTACCTTAATATAGATGAAGGTACTCCAAGATGCAAACAGCGTTTCGTGTTATTACAAAAATTCACACTTTTCTTCTTTTGTAGCGAACCCTTTTGTCCTCAAAAAATCTATGTAACGGATTTCTCTTTCTCTTTTGCGTCTCCATCTCGGTGTCCCTCTTAAGCATCCAACAAAAATCTGCCATCATGTTGACATCCCACTTTCCTTAAGGGCATGTGATACTTTACCATAAGAGCAATTTAGTTTACCCAATTATACATTCATAATAATAAATATTTTTAGCGAATAAGAGTCAATAAACCTTCCTCTCGTGTACACGAAGGTTTGTTGACTCTTATTAGCTAAAAATATTTATTATTATGAATGTATAATTGGGTAAACTAAATTGCTGTTATGGTAAACTATTACATGCCCTTAATACCGAAATTCCATTTCCTTAATGTCTTGATGAAAACGTTCACCCTGGTTTCACTGTAGTCTCCGAGATTTTCTGGGAAGTAATCGAGATGAGAGTGTAGAAAATGTAATTTCAAATTCATCAAACAACCCAACTTCTTGAAGTTTTCCAATAAATCTTGAACTAAAATTTCGTAATCATCACTTTTCTGATTTCCTAAGAAATTCTCTCAGACTTTTTGGAAACTGGTCCATGCATCGATTTCGTGATGATTCATTTTTGTGACAAATTTGTCATCCCTGAACAAAGTGCGAATTTGGGGACCATCAAAGATACCTTCTTTTAGTTTGGTATCGCTTATGCCCGGAAACTGCTGCCCTAAGTATCCGAAACAGTCACCATCCTTGTCCAGAGCTTAGACGAACTGCTTCATGAGACCAAGTTTGATATGAAGGGGTGGAAGCAAAATGTTTGATGGATCTACTAAAGGTTCGCAAATGACGTTTTTGGCCCCTGGATGGAATTCTGTTCTTCTTGGCCACTCTTTTCGTATATACCAGGTGTATAAGCTTAAATCCGCTGTTTGCTCAGAGATGGCGGTAGTGAACATATTTTGTGACGATCTCAGAGAAATCGTTACTTCTCATTTCTACCTGAAGAGGCAGCACCTCTCCAGCGTGCAAAATCCCGGAACTGATTCAAATAGCGAAATCAAATATTATCGGGGTTTGATTGGTAAAAATTATATAAAATAAGGATGATTAAAAAAGATACAGAGAGAGATTGACAAATTAAGCAACTAAAGGTGAATCGACTTAAGCTAAAATAATATAATCATAAATGTATATGTTAAATAAATCAAATTAAGTTTCAGATGTAGGAAATTGACTAAATAACTGCGAACTACAAGTACTATAAAACAGTAATAAAAGTTTACTATAAATATTAGGAAATCGTGCTAGAATAAGAGTTAAAATTAAGAAGAGATTTTAAATGCAGGACGTAATTTAGACTGTTGATTAAGTTAAATGTAACTTTTGAATGAACAAAGAACTGAAATAAGAAACTCTGATTTAAATTCAAAGAAAGTCTATTCCATTAATAAATAAAGTAAAATTGTAGGCAACGTAAATCTAATTTTTATTGAAATGAAAAATACTTAAGGAAATCATAAATTATAACTCTTAGACATAGGGTTTATATTAGGGTCGATATCACTTGAGAATTATATACTTTAAGGCGCTGTGAAATTTAGATCTGTTTATTCTACATTAGGTCGTAAAATAATTCTAAGAATTTGTATTTGGGTGGCTATCAAGAGACACCTGCGGATAAGAACTAGCTAGGATTGGAAGAAAACCCATAAAATAATTAGAGTAGGGCTGCGCGAGGGATCTGGATCAATGCGCGAGACCCTTGGGACCACACTTCGATCTCCGAGATAGATCAGAAACTGATTGACTTCCGACGCGAAATCTTTGTCTTTTCCGGTTTTAAACGTTTGGACTTACACAAAATTTTCTATTTATGTCGAATTAAATCTATTGAATATACTTTTGTTTAAGAATAAAAATGTCTCAATAAATAAAATATATTTGAAACCGAGCGAGGAGACTTTTAAGTTTCGAAGTGGAAACCCAACCCATGCCAATTCAAATAAATTCAAATCGACGAGATTTTCCCGCGAAACAGACTAAGATTCGTGACAGGAAACTTTTTTGGTGTCAGAAGTGGGATACCACTAAACTCGCTAGAGTTTAGTGAGTATCCCACAAATCTAAACTATATATACTTTGACGAATGATAGTGACTGTTCAAATGTGAAAGTGTTTTAGTTTCGAACAATTTAAATTATTAAAAACCACGTCAAATTGAGGAGAATTTCAGTGCTTATGAAAGGAGGAAAATTAAAAGGAAAATATCCGACGGACGGTAGCGTGGGACTACACAGGGAGTGACGGGCAGCGGACTTGAAAGCAGGGACTACGGATGTGCGGAGAATCATCGAGGGATTTTTGGATGGATTGATGTAGCCCAAAGGAAGAGGACCAACAGGAGTTGATTATTGAATGAAAATTCAATATTTCGAGAGACGATTCCAGTTTTAAGCCGCAAATACCTTTCCAAAAAGGTTTTTGACCCGGTTTTTTAACCTGGGGACGAGCGGTGCAAATACTTTTACACCAAGGATTTGCAGACAGAGATAAAAGAGACCAGGAAAAATTCCTCTTAATCTCTGCAGGCTAATAGGACAGAAGAGGACCAAAACTTCAAACCAACGGACATCAACTTAGTTCAAGACCACACCAGGATTACAACCATAGAGAACACGGAGGATCAAAAAGGGAACCGAAGAAACTAGCTCGGGAGTTAAGTGAAAAAGAAACAAAAATAATAAAATATTATATCAAATAGTGTAGTGAAAATTGAGTGCCGAAATATCATTGAAAGCTAGTTGTCGTCAAGAACTTCTTTTGGTAAGTCGGTTCACCAAGATTTTATTTATCTGTAATTGCCAATCTCTCTTATTTTTGTTGTCGCGAAAAAATAAAATAAAATAAAAATTCTTATAAAGTGATCAGACAATGGAGGGAGATAGCGTGAATCAGTCCGGAATGTGGGAGGGAGAGTCTGAAACTTTTACTGCCTCTGTTCCCGAACAAGTTGTCCAAATTGAAACTCTAAATGAAGGAGATGGTGATACCTCAATTAGTCCTCCCATTTTTAGCGAGCATAGTTATTATAATCGGGATTCGATTATGCAGTTATTGGGTGGAAAAAGGGGAAAGGAACTGCCAGGTGGGGCGAGAAGTAATTAGACCAGACATAAAAACAATAAGAACACTTTATTTACCGTAATTCACGCCGGTCGAACTTCACTAAAAAGTACAAATATGGAATCGTCGCAACACCACTAGTATCTCTACAGCTGAGACAACGACGTGCGCTCACTCCCAAATCCCAAGAGAAAAGAGCGCGAGGTGGCCGAACGACGATGCGCAGCACCGCTGTTCGCCGGTTCGGGCCCCGCCCCCCACGCCTGCACTCAGGCAACCAAAGTAACAGCCATGTTACACCCCCCCCCCCCATGTGGGAGTTTGGGTCCATGACCGAAACTTTTTCCAGCAACGCAAGTTCAGAATCAAAATCCAAAACTTCTACCCCTTGCGTCTCAACTTCCCACTCAGGGTTCCTAATATCCCATTTTCTCTTTAAATTAGCCTTAACCTCCAACTTTAATACGTTCTGAAATCTAACATTAGTCTCTTCCCAATCTGTCTTAATATATTTACTTTTATCATCTCATTGCCCCTACTCTAAGTTTTTGTTTTGCTGGCTCCTCCATTTCTTCTCGTCTTTCCCTCATTGGTTCCATCAGTCCACCTGTAACATCAATAAAAACACACAAAAAAAAATAAAAAAAAAAATTCCTTGGGTCGGGAGTTTGAGTAATTTAGAGTTTTCGCCTTGTCTTTTTTTTATATATTTTTTTCTTTTTCTTTATTCGACTCTCCGCCTTTTACAATTCTCGCCTCGGGCGTTCCTTTACTCCCCGAGTTCCCCCTGGCCCCTCTTTGACTCCTCCTCCCTCTCCTTTGCCAATCTGCGGACTTCCGCCTCCACCTCCTTCCTCCTTCTTTCCTTATCGTGGAACCAGAGGCGGTCCACCTCCCACTCCTCCTGCTTCCGCTCTTGGAGCTCCTTGAGTTTACGGGCGATGTCCCCGGAGATGACCTCCCGCACGTGCTTGTGAGGCCGGTAGGGAATATCCCGCTCGGACACCCCCGCATTCCTCAACCTGAGCCACTCCAAGGCTCGGCAGTGGATCTGGTGTTCAGAAACCGTCTGCTCCACCATCACCCGCTGACACCACCTGCATCGAGTTTCCTCCATGTAAGGGAAATGTTATTTTTGGAGTTGGAGTCGTTTGTCGCCGAGTTGGAGTTAGAGTTAGAGTTAGAATTAGAGTTAGAGTTTTGTACATCTGTACAAAATGTTAGCGAATTTTCTTCATCTTTGTGAAAGAATTCCCGAAACTTCTCTTCCCTGTTCCGTTAAGCACAAGCTTTAGTCCCGGTTGACAACAAGTTTTTCTTTTTTAATGTTCTGGCTAAATAGCTCCGTCTTTGGGCAATCCTAAATCTCTTATGAGATCATTCAACTCGTGTTGGTTGAACATTTCTGGGGTCTTGTGCTCAGTGATCACATATTTGAAACGCCGACCGACGCACACAACTAAACCTCTATGTCCGTGAGACTAAGAGTAGGAGACCAACTCGAAGATTGTTGAAGGTGCACGATTTCGGTCTGAAAGCTTCGGAAAACTCTGCAGGCGGTCTTCGTTATCTCGAACCCTGATTTATCTCTTCAACCGTACTTAGAGGGAAATTTTGGTTTGGAAAAAACTGTCGAATTTAATGATTCGCACGATTCTTAGTTTATGCGACAATTTTGATTTTATGCTTTTTCAGAAGCAGAATATTAATATATATTTATTTATACATATATATTATAACCTTTAAAAGATTATAACTGTGAATTTTCTTTTTGTTTATTTGAAATATTTAGCTTATTTAACTTAAGTGATTTTAATAATAATATGCCATTAGGACGCTAGCTTGTTTTTCTCAAAACAAGCAAAAGTAATTTAAAATGAATTGAATCTACGTTATGTGAACCTCAAACTAGCACAGTACCGCGGAGAGGGCGGGGCAAGGGAACATTCACTGAAACACTGCACTGTACAAAGAAACAATAAAAGATTTATTAAATCAAGTATTTAATCATATTATGTGAACAAGGTATAACGATTTGAGCAAAATCTAGTAAATTGACGAACCATTGTTCGTCAATTGCAGCGATAGTCCAAAGATACACGATAAAATAATCACAAGGAAGAGAGAGAAGAAAAATTGTTACCTTCACTCACTATAGCGTGGCAAAGCACGCGCCTTCCCCTCACTTGCCCCCTAGACAAGTTCGGCATTTTAAACAGTTTTCCTTTAGGACAATTAAGTGATATTCTGGCTTGACAAGCCGAATCCTCAGTCGATTCAATGTAGTATGTTCACTGGGGTTTCCTCACCACCCAGGGTAATTGTGAATAAGAGATGAAAAACACCAAAGAAAACTAAAAACTCCATGTGATTTAAATAGTGTGTTAATCGAAACGACTACGAGCACAGAGTGACCGAGCTAACCTCTCTCTTCCTGTCTCGTGGCGTGCACGGAAACAGGCAGCGCCACGAAACTAATGTGAAACTGATAATTTAGCCTAAATTATAATTTAATAATTCGTCGACGACCGGTAATTCGTCAACGGTCGGTCCCAACGGTGATGATGCTCTAGGCCCAGAGATGGCGCTGCAGGTGTTGTCATTGTGGGGATATAATATTTATATCAATAATGGCCCACGTCCGTTGAATACTTAGTAGCACATAATAATTTTATTTAATATGAAACAAGTAACTTTATTAGTAATTAGTACATTGCTCGTACTAAAGCTGATCACAGAGAGAAGCTGACTCGACAACGGTCGGACAAGTAGTAGTGAGTAGTAGAGAGGTAACTCGATGTAACAAAAAGTATCTTAACCTAGATGAGAAACTCGAAAGCTGAAAATGGTCAGCTAATATTAAAGTGAGGGTGCTAAGACCCTACAGTACTCCCCTCCGAATGATGATCTATGATCGAAATGATGTTTGAAACAGTGTTGGGCGTTTTTCTTGTAACGATGCTTAATAACATAATAAACTCCTTTACATCTACGTTAGAATTTAAATATAAAACGCTTTACTTAATTTAACTTACGAGTATAGTAAGAACAAGGCAGTCATATATTAAATTGCACTTTCTTTTTGCGTGCATAGGTTCTAATCTTAGGAAATACATTTGTTGCAGTCTTAGAATTTAAGTCGGTTAAAGATTTTTGGCCTAGGTGAGTATTACTAGAGTTAGGAACTACATTAATCTTTTGACTATCGTTGTTTGGTAGACTTTGGTTTGTACATGTTTTTATAAGATTTTCTTCAGTCGTTGTATCATTTAATAACTCGTCACGGAGAAAAAAAGCAGGTTTGATATTTTCTACTGATACGTGACGCGGTGAACCATTAATGTCAATCTCGAAAAATCGTTCAGAGGTGCGATTGATGATTTTGTGAGGCCCAGTGTACGGACGCTCGAGAGACTTTTTACCGCTACCTACTCGCAAGAAGACATGTGAGCAAGATGAAAGGTCCTTATGAAGGAATGCTCGTTTTTTATAGTGATGTCCAACGGGGACTGGTTTGATGCATCGCATGTGCTCACGGAATTCCTCTATGAATATTTGAGGATTAGGAGAAAAATCGTCCGGAAGCACAAACTCGCCGGGAATACGTAAAGTGGTGCCGAAAACAAACTCTGCCGGGGACGAGCCGATTTCCATCACGTTAGATCTAAGACCGAGCATGATAGTTGATAGAGACCGGGACCAATCCGAATTGGCGTGGCACATAATCGCGGCTTTTAAACAGCGATGCCAGCGTTCCACCATGCCATTCGCTGCTGGATGGTAGGCTGTAGTCCTGATTCTATTACAGCCGGTAAACTGAAGTAGAGCGGTAAATAATCTCGATTCAAATTGGCTGCCCTGGTCGGTTGTTAGAGTCTCAGGGGCGCCGTAGCGAGAGATCCATTGATCGACAAACGCGCGGCAGACTGTCAGTGCTTCGATATCTTTTAAAGGAACGGCTTCCGGCCATCGAGAAAAACGATCGATCATGGTCAGGATATACCTAAAATCGTTACTATTTGGGAGCGGTCCTACGATGTCCATGTGGA
>UCOK01018951.1:0-110038 GCA_900474325.1 Synergus umbraculus
TTAGAGATCATAGTTTTATTTCTTTTTGACCAGGGATTTATGGAATATTATTTAATCTCTTGAGAAGTATTCTATTTGTTTGATATATTTTTATCCATTCGTGGTTTTTCAGGGTGTCAGCAAATGGGAAAAAATGGAAGCGGATGATAAACTAGGTAATTTGTTTTCTATTTATCAGAAAAATTGAAAAAGAAAAATCTAATGTCAATTCCTCTGTATGGTTTTAATTTATTTTTTCATGAATAGATCGTTTGGATGGATTAGCAAAAAGGAAGCAAGATGGAAAGCCACAAACCATGGAAGATTTCCTCCAAGTACCAGATTATTATAATATGGAAGACAATTCTGGTAAAAAGAGGGTAAGTTTCTATAAATTCAATTATTTAAGAATTCTTTGGTAGTTTAACTTAATCAATTAGAAATTTATTCTGTTTCTTTTTACATTCCAGGTAAGATGGGCTGATTTAGAAGAACGTAAGGAACAAGAAAAGATGCGAGCTGTGGGATTTGTCGTGGGCCACACAAATTGGAATCGTATGATGGATCCAACTAAAGGGGAAAGTGCACTAACGCGAACGAAGTATATATGACCAAGATTTCAGCACAATAATCAAGATATTCCACGCTGGCATCATAACTGAATTTTTTTCTAGTGATATTTCATTCGTTATCTCAGTTTACATCGCATTTTTTGAATAAATTTTCAAATGATTTGTAACGAGGATTGACATTTTAAAAATTTATTCATGACTAAATGCACAGATTGCGCACGTAACGCAAGTATAAAAATATAAAATAAATACAGATTGTATTGTATTGTAATTATTATACTTTGACCTAGTTCTCAGATTTTATAAATCTACCAAATAATTGTTACGAAGTAAAAATCCACAAACGTGTTAATATAACATCCATAGCAAGAAATAGCAGATTATGTATATGTTAGGATATAAAGTTAGATTAGTAATAAATAAGGAATTTTTAAATTCTGTATGTTATCTGCGCAATTCCAAAATTAGGTTCACAATACAAGAGTTATCTTTCTCGCAACAATATAAAATGAAGTTCTAGCATGCGCTTATTCTGTTAATTTGTATAATTTTATTTCATATAATAATTTGTTTCGTATTTAACTGAAATAAAACAACTTAAAGCCATTTATGTATACAAACATAATATAATATTGCAATTTTCTTGGTTAAATGGAAATTTTTACTGTCGGTCAATTTTACGTTATGTTCGAAACAATTATCATGTAATTATATTCATCATAAATCATAACATTTATTAGTTGATATTGTATTTCTTATTTTTGTTGGAAGATAAAGCGTTATTTTAAACTTTCCGAATAATGTAATTTTCATTCATTAGTCAACGTTTCTTTAATTAGAAAAAGAGATTAGTAATTTCAAAATCTCAAAGTGTGGTCACACCTCTATTCTACTCCTTTCAGTCCTAAACTTCTTAAATATTGGGCACATCATTATCGTTTTTGGGTAGTTTTTCCGAAACCAGTTTCACCAACGAAGATAATATATTGGAGTGTTGGGTAATTTAGTAAACTAGGGATTGAATTGAATTTGAGTTTTTGGTGTTGCAGAAACTGCTGGTGCAATTACCTTGTAGGTACGATTTAACTGTTTTCTCAGGAAATATCAAGTTTTTAAAATTTGCCGCCATTTCTTGAAGTTGGTATGCATGTTTGAGCTTAGTAAATTTAAAAACTCAATATTTTCAAAATTTTATTAATCATACTCATAGTAATAAATCTCAGTGTAAAAATAAACAATCATGAAGTACTTCTAATGTAAATTCATAAGATTGGGATGATTACAAATCTTATAAATCTATAAATAAAAAATTATCGAAAATTTCGTTCGGCTCGTTGGTTGTCAATAGTTGGCAAACCTGACAGAACTAGTATTTGATCTCCTTACTTGAAATCAAACGTATTGTGTCGAGCTCCGTGATTTCAAGCCGATAAGGAACAAATTTCGTCAATTTTCGTCTATATTTGCTTAAATTATAGTATCCGAATAGTTCCTGAACAATAATTTACAAAAATTTGTGAAAATCAAAATCATTTTTTAGCATTTATAGCATTTACAGATGATCGTGTTTCAGAGGTTAAAATTTTTGCGTTGTTTTAGAGAAAATTTTATTACATGCGTTTTTTTTGCTCAAAATTTCAAAAGATTTAATACTTTAACGGAGAAATACGCGTATCCAGTGATTTTTAAATATATTTAGTTGTGCGCGATGCATTTTTACATCTCAGAATCGTCAAAGTGAATTTTCCTTTAGCACAACAAATTTCGAGCGGCAAAAAACCGTTAGGAATTGGATTCTGAGAATTGGGCAATTGATAATACATATATATATTCTCAGGTGCGTTTTTGAATTTATTTTAATAACAGTTTGCAATTGTGTATTACACTTCTAAACTTTTATTTATAAGCTGTAATGGTACTTTATAATTAAAAAGCAAAAAAAAAATTAATTTAATTTGCTAAAAAGTAAATACTAAAAATGTTACATTCAGAAAGCCATTGTTCCTTTACGTTTTAAATATTTTAGTAATACTTATATTATCTTTTTATACTTACAATTCTATTTTTTGTTTATTTTCAGATATTATACTGCTCTTCAAGCGCAAGAAGTGAAGTGAAGTGATGTGAAGTGAAGTGAAGTGAAGTGAAGTGCCATTTATGGGATTATGAAGAGTACGAGGTTCAGGGAACATCTTGCAATCTGGATACACATTATCAGGTAAATATTATTTTATTTCAAATATTAAAAAAATCATTTGATTATGAAATTAAACATTTTTTATTTAATGAAATTTGATATTTATAGAATCCCGAAGGACAGAGGAAGTTGGATTACACAGCCATCCTCTCAACGTGTGAACTACCACGATGGTGAGTGATTTTGAATGTTCTTTTTGACTCCAAACATGCTGGAACACGATGGTTCAAAATTAGCACGCGGAGTCGAGTTGTATTTAAAATTTCGAAAAATCACATAGCGTTGATTTCTTTTCTCAATATTGTATTTCTCAGCTCAGGTTTAGACTTTTCTTGGTTCTCGAAATTTTTTACAAACTCAATCTTGAGTGTACAGAATTATTCTGGATGAATTTATCCATTTTACAAAAATTGACCCAAATTATTCGCCCCTATTGGCTCTTATTTTCTATTTTCAAGTTCCCCTACTGGTTATTTCCGCAAAATTTTACAAAAATTTTTATTTGATTTGAATACCAAAAAAATGGCGGGAAGTTTAATAATTTTTTTTTGAATTCGTCCACGAAAGTGCTGCCACCTTGTGTTTATCGCGTTTTTCGTCTGCTCGACGCTCGACCTCACGGGCACGGCTCACCGGTCACCGGAATATCGTAAAACCTGCGGTAAAAGTGTTTTTGTTTACAAAACGTTCAGTAATTAGTGATTATTTAATCTTTGAAGATTGTTTTGAAATTACTGCACGTTTTCACAAAACTTGTAAAGGTTTATGTTTGGAAGGTTTTTCAGTTTAAGAATTTTTAGTTACTTAAATCTGAAAACATTTTTATGGAAAAGTGAACACAGTTTTTTAAGAAATCAACAACAATGTGAATTGTGAAAAAGGTATAAAAGGTAATTGAATATACAGAACATACTAGATAAGATTTCCAACACATTTTAATTTTAGATATTCTATAATAATTATTTATCACTTTTCTGTACTTAATAAGCTTTTTTTCAGAATTTCTTGAAATAATTCAACTTGCTTCAGAATATTAAGAAATGGATGCTGAAAACAGATTCGAGGATGTCCTTGGTTTTACCAAACAAACTGAAATATTGATCACAGGTTTAGGAGGAACACCTGATATGATAAAAGAATTTAGAAAGAGAAATATATCGACTGATGAATTATCCGAATTAACTGAATTCGATTTAATTAAATTGGGTATAATTAATTTTTATATTTGTATAATTTTGTTCGCAGTAAAATAAACACAGAAATACATCATTTTTTCTTTCCGAACAGGTGCTGACTATCATCTCATTCCTGAAATGTTGATTCAGTTGAAAAATGTACAAAAGAAGAAATCGAATGAAAATTTAACTTTGGAAGATAGGTAATGATTTAAATACCGAAGAGTTATTTTTGAAATAATTGTTTTTAAGTTTTTTGTATTAATTTATTTTTGAATTCTTTTGCAGATTGAAGGCCCTCATTGAAGTTATAGAAAATGGACGAAAACATTTAGATCTCCTGTCTGCATTTATCGCCTACGCAAGATTAAGACTTACTAATGAACAAATAAACTTTTTCGTAGAACCTGATAAAAGTTTGCGTGCAAGTCAAGCTTTGAAAATAGCTAGCGAAGCTATTCTCAAAGAAGTCGATGAAGTCAAAAGAGATCTAGACAACTTAGAAGATTACGTAACAAAGGTACAAATATTTCTATTGGTTAAAAATGCGTATTAGTAGGTGGCAATTTTTCACTTTTTTCTCAATTACAGATGGATGGCATTCCTCAAACTAAAAAGTACATCAATCTCAGTATGGCTATAGGTGGATTAGGATTGACAGCTTGTGCTCTTGTTCACCTGTATAAAAACTGCTACATTCGTTTCTCTTAATTCGGTAATCATTCCTCCTTTAATAAAACTTACAGTTTCTAATTTTATAAAATAAAAATGAAATATTAAATGACTAAATTGAATCCTTTAATTATATATTACTTGGTTACATAATTTAAAGTTCCATGTAATAGAAACAAAAACATATTACACAATAACCTCATTAATTATTGCAAAATGAGAGTTTCTGCTCCCTTTTCTCGAACTACGATACCATCTCTCTCTTTAACTTCTTGTGCATGTTTCAACTTGCTCTCGAAAATTCTGAAAATAAAATTAATCGGATCGCAGAAATCGAATTTTAAAAGAATACACTAATTAAAATTAAACTCACGATATGATGTTTGTCCATTGTTGGACTTGGTACTCATTATAAATGACTTGTTCCTGCAGATTTTTTTCTTGATCCTTCAGGATTTTCATTTTCTTTTCCTCCACTTGAATCGCCTCTTGCAGTTCGTCCCTTAAAGTTGGGCCGCCGCTTTGACTCGCGTAATTCTATTCAAATGATTGTTTGTTCTATTTTTAAATTATCTTACAGAAATTAATCAAATTAAAGTAGTAAGTGATTTAAAAGAAGAGAAATTATAACCTTTATTTCTTGTTGTATTCTCTCTTCAGCGAGTTTCATTCTCGAAATTTCTGCACGCAGTTCCTTAGTTTTTTCTGTAGCCTTTGAAAATTATATTTAAAGGTTCAAATTGTATAAAGAGATTTCTCTAAAAAATTGTGTTTCTCTTCAACAGAATTGATTCAAAATTGCATACTTTTGAAATACTATCTGTAGTTCAAGAATTAATTATTTTAATTATCTACCTTATTCACACTTTCCCTGAGAGTTTCCACCTCATGTGCTAATTCATAAGTTGAACCTTCCATACTTGCTTGAACAGATTCGTGACGTTTGTGAGCCTGTTCATATCGTTCATCTACTTCTTGAGCTTTTTGACGCAATGGTTTTATTTCTAAAAACATATTTATTTTTATTTTCCAGTGGTAAATATTTAATCAATATTAAGACTAACCATTTAGTAGTGGAGCTAGCTGAGTCTGAAGTATCCGAATTTTTTCAGACAATTGTGCGTTAATTGTAGGTCCAGTTTCTTTTGTAAACCCTTCCGGAAGAGAGTTCTGTAGAACTGCATCTTTTGGCTGAATTTCGGAAAGCTAAAGGATATAATAATTTATCATTTCTAATTGTATTCAATTCCAGTTTCCCATTTAATCAAAAAATTTACAAACCTGGTGTTCTAAAATTTCAAGAGTGCGACTTAGAACTCCATTTTCTGCTTTAAGACCAGACAATTCTGATCTGCATTGTTTGTACAATGTACTCCTAGTTTTTAAACGTGCCACGTATCTTTTCAATTCTTCTCCTTGTGGTGCTGTCTCTTCTGCTAAAATTTTCGCTTTCTCTTTTTTTTCTTGCAGCTTGGTTTCAAGCTCTTCTAAAGTAATTTCCGTTTTTTCTAATTTATCGAGAACATTGTGCTTGATATTTCCAATCGCAGC
The DNA here is from genome assembly GCA_900474325.1 of Synergus umbraculus. Classification (NCBI taxonomy): domain Eukaryota; kingdom Metazoa; phylum Arthropoda; class Insecta; order Hymenoptera; family Cynipidae; genus Synergus; species Synergus umbraculus. Next base: position 6,147 of record UCOK01018951.1, read on the forward strand.
TGCTTGTTGTCTGAAAGGAGCCATTTTATCAGCCCCCATCTGTGATGCCTGAAGGGATTTATTTAATCAAAGTAATTGATATACTTATGGGAATTTAATTGATAAATTTATTCTTCGAAATTCAAACCTTTTTCTCTACTAATTCTTGAACTTCACGTGCTGCAGCGTCTAATCTACTTCTCAATGCTGCAATTTCATCTGTTCCGAGATATGGTGCTTCCACAACTGATTTTAAGGCTTTTATTTGAAGCTTTTTGGCTGCTATTTCAGCTGGCAAACGTTCATTTGCAATTGCAGTTAAAACAGAAACTTCTTCAGCTAATCGTTGAGTTACTGTTTGAGCAGTAAGTCCTGCTCCTTCTTGTTTCAGCATTTGTAATTCTCGTTCTGCTCTTTGAAGAGAGACCTAAAATTATTCAATTTGTTAATAAAATATAATTCTAATTAGATTCATGTAATATTTACTTCTAAAGCCTCATAAGCTTCAATTTCTTGGGCCTTCTGCATCGCGAGTTCTCGTTCTCTATCTCTTTCTCGTCTCAAACGTTTGGCTGGTTCAAGTAAATGAATTGCAGGTTCAATTCTTAACTTCATCCTTTCTACTCTTCCAGCTAATGTCTAGAACAAGTTTTAAATTGGATAATTCAATTAAATAAAATTGATAGGTTGATACAGAAGTCCTTAATTTATATTTTTTTAAATTGAAATCTTAATACAAGAAAACTTTTTATTTAATATATGAACTTTTAAACTTACCTTTCTTTCTTTTTCCATTGCAATTACATCCGCTTTGAGTTCAGCCGCGGTTTCTCCACTCTGAAAATTATATTAAAATGAGAACATAAGAAAATCACGTTTTAGACAATATTCTTAAATGGAATTTCGAATATACAGGAAAACCTTTCTTCCGGCTTCTCTTTCCTTGTGAACTGCTTTGAATTCTTCTACCATATTGACATATTTTTCGTACAAAGAACTTATTTCTGGATCTGCCAAATATTCGTCTGGTATTTCCACCTTGATAGTAGAAAAAGTATAAGATGATTATCAGAAACACTTTTTTGGTGCTTAAATTTAGATATGATCTTTCTGATTCTTACTTTTACGAGAAATCGAGCTAAATAAGCTCTTTGACGAGCAATACTGAGATTCGATAAAATCCATTTTAAAATAGGATAGATTATTTCGGGTTCTCCTTTCACTAAACCTTGTCTACATTTAAATAAGGGAAAAATTATTATAATACTTGAAAAAATTAATAATTTATATATTTAAGACTGAGAAGACTGATTGCAATTATAATACCTAAATAATACAGGATCTCTGTTTGGTTGATATTTCAGTACTCTTAGAATCGAGAAAATGCGAATAGAACTTTGTTCTGGATTTTCAGTTTTTATGTCGATTTTTGGTGCTCCGTCTTGTTCCACTTCTGTTAAAACATCACTGAGCACCTAATTAAGTATGGTAGAATTTAGTAACGATAAAAAACAACTTAAATATCAAACAATATTTGTATTCTTAATAGTAATTGTTCTTTTTCGTACTTGAAGCAAATCCTCGGGACCTAAAGCACTAAAAGAAATCAAATTGTAATTCCGCGATAGAAGTTTGTTTATTTCCGTGACAATAAACTTTGTGTCCTCGCCCATTGTTTAAATGAAGAAGATGCTCTTTTTATTATAAAGTATATTAGAAGTTCTATATGTGAACTAAAATATACTGAAATAATCGGATGGTACGTTCTAAAAAGGCTAAAAAGCTATAAAATACACATGTTTTCATGATTTCTACTTTCGTTGCCATGGTGATCGTCAGGGCTGTTACTCAAATATTAAGAACCTAAAGTACCAGGAAATTAAAGTAGGAATTAGATTCATTAAAAAGTTACGTATCTTTAAAAAAGTATCCGTTTATTTATCGACAAATTTGTACATTGAGAAAATACAGCTAATTATTTAAGGTTCCAATTTTGGTTCTTCCCCAGTCGCTTTACTTTCACTGACTGTATTTTCAGTAGTAACTTCTTCTGCTTTTTTCTTATTTTGCTCGTTTTTATTTTGATTTCGCTTTCTTTTCAAATGCGCTTTTTCTCTATTGATCCTGTAACAAAAATATATAAAATTAATAGTTTTTTTCACGAATTATTTTTAATTCAACTTTCATATTTTATAACTCAACTCTCCCAATATTGAAGAAATCCAAAAGTCGAATGTATTTCTATAAAGAATTTCCAATTCGAAATTTAGCTAGATTGTAAAAAATTTAATTAAACAAGCTTACATTGTGCAAGATTTCGTCCCAGGGCCCCAATTAGATTCTGGATTTAGTTGAAAACGTGCCAGACGTTTCTGTCGAGAGACAGGATTTGCAAGGGGATGAATTGCAAACGAAACTTGTGTGACAGATTCTTTAGTTAAAATAGCGAGAGCTGCGCTTTTTTTATCCAATCGGTCCCGCTTTGCAGGATGTTCCTGTAATAAAAACTTTAATATTTAAAAACTAGAACTATAGAAAATTAATACGAATTTTAGGAAACAGATATTTGTACCTTTTCCCAAGCTCGAACTATATCCCATATTACATCATTAGGCGCATCAGTCTTTATTGAAATTTTATTTGCGTGTGAATACGAAACTTTGTATCCTGCATTTAATAGTGCTGATCTGAATAATATCATTGAGGGTGTATCACATCTCACAATTGACATCTAGAAAGAGATTTGGAAGTATGTAGCTTTTTTTTTCAAAAAACGTAATACTTTATTTAAAATTTTTAAATACCTACAAGTCGGTCAAGGGTATAATACAAAGGATAGTCAAGCTCTTCCCTCACAACATTTAAAACTCCTGTTATCCTTTTCCAAGTTCCCAATTCCATTTCCTCTACTTTGCACAATAGTCTTGAAACAAAATTTTGGTCATGTAAAGGATCTAACCATAATGGGCCTCCAACCTGAAACAAATTATTTTCTAATTAAAATTGCATTTACATAATTTTCTCATTTTATTCAACGAATATTTCCAAATGTAATTAATGTTTTCAATTTCCCTTACGTGATGCTTATGATGACAGTATTTACATAGTTGATCCACTATTGGTCCCCCGGGTAGCTTGAAACCTCCAGTCGGTGATTTTGTACCCAAAGGTTGAATCGTCATACTTTCACATCCAAAGCATTGATAAAGCATTCCTAATCTGGTTGTATTTTCCTTACATTTTTTCTGACCCGTAAAAACTCTGACGAAAACTCTGATATAAAAATCTGCACTTATAGAAAGAAGTGGTTGGATATAACGACCGTATCGTCCCGCATGTGCCGAAATATGTTGCAATAAAATTCGCAGAGCCTAGATAAACGCAAAAATTTTTTAATTTGTTTTTGTTAATTCATTGATGAGATCGAAGAAAGATAAATTAAAGAATTAGGTTGACATTACTATTTCATGACAGGCTTTTGATTTTAAAGATACTGCTCCGTATTTTACGTAGCAAGTCTCAGGCGAATTTCCTGCTAAAACTGCCATGTCAGTTGCTGTTACTAAAAGCAATCCTCCTTCAGAAACAGATTGAACTGCCCCGTCGAGAAATATTGAGGGACATCCGTAGGGATCCAAATCGATGGCATCGAAACGAGTTTTTCTACTTTGATACATGACCATTCTGAAATTTAGAAGCAAATTAGGATTTCCAAAATTACTCAATCTTTCAAATAATAAAAATAAAAATTCTTACGTTGCATCTTCGTGGCTCGGTTTTACAATATCTTCCACGCCATTGTGCACAATATTTTTTTTAATTGCCTCGATTGCTTTGGTTGCAATATCGTTTGCCACGATACATTTTATGCCTTTTACTTCTTTTGCGTATCTTATACTGCGCAAACCAGTTGCAGATAATGCTTCTAATACTGTAATTCCGTCCTAACATAAAATCACAATTGTTAAAGACTTAATGAAATCAAAATCATTGCACATTGACTATAGAAAGAAGAAAAATATCTTACTGATGTCTCTGGGAGATGCGGCTTCTTATCTTCTATTATATTTTCTTTAACTATAATATTTTTCGGATTTATTGTGCCATTCTTATCCTCCGCAAACAACGATAAAACGGCAATACTGCAAGCATGAAAAATGATAAGATCTATAATAATTAGTACCCCTCTAAATGTTTTATTTCTACATACTATCACAACATACCTTAAGTCCCTATTAAATTCTTGAACCGGATTATAGAAGACATTCTTTTCTTCAATTAAGATTTCTGCTTTGCCTTCTTTAAGGATATTTGTACTCTTCTCCTCTGACTCTCTCACAGTATCTTTATTTTCCATTTCATTAACAGAAGGAGACTGTAAGAAATAAGAACAGAGGTTAGAAATTAGAATGTGCACTTTTTTTATAATTTAATAATTTAAACTAGGATTGTAAAATTTCATGAAACATTCAAGATTTCATGAAACATTGCAATGTTTCAAAGATAGGGGCGGGAAAATCCAAACTATATGCACACAGTGCCTTCCTTGCTACCTTTTTAAGTATTTAGAGTAACAATTCAACACTTCTTAAAAATATTCACAAATATCATAGTTTTACTAAAGAAATACTAAATAATATTCCAAAACAAGGTTAAACATGTGGCAAAGTAGCATACGACTACCTAACCTGATCTGATTTTCGCGGCTTCCGCGTATGCGCATATAAAAATTTCTTCCTTTCCCCCAAAGTTTCATGAAACGAAACTTTGACCTTGAAACATTTTAAAGTTTCAAGTGAAAATTTCAATGTTTCAATAAAACGTTTCATTGCTCACACGCTCACAACCCTAATTTAAACATGATCCGAGAAATGCGAGAAACCTTTTTTATCACCAACAATTTTTATTCACAAATTTGTAAACAAATTTTGCGGTGAATTTAAGACACGTGCTCGTCTGCTTCGTCCAACGAAAGTCACTAACACATAAGTACTTTCATGTACGTATAAATGATCATATGAGATGAGCATTTTAATTTGTAAAAAACCTGTATTTACAGCATTTACACATTCTTTTTATGTAACTCTTTCTGCACGACGTTCTCGACAAATCACTTCTATGCACTTCTTGCTCACGATTAAAAATTAAGGCCTCTGTGATTAATCCTCTACGTAATTAATCCGAGAACCTTTTCCACCGGACAACCGAAGTTTCCGAGTAATCCGGGAAAGATGTGTCCATGAAGTGTCATTTCAACAAGTTTTCAATGTGTTTAAATGTTTTTTTAAACTAATATTTTATTAATTTTGAATGTAAGGTATGTAATATATTTCAAATCAGTCAAAAGTAACTGATAAAATATTATTTTAAGTTTATTACGATCTTAAAGATCTTAAATTTTTAATACCTAACCTCTGTCAATCGGCTTTTTCAATTTATTTAATTTCTTATACGTACAATTTAAATTTTTTCTAGAACTTTACTCCAAAATGGCATTAAGATCAATGATCATGAAAGCTCAGATTTTCCAAAAAAGTAGATATCCATTTACTGCACTCTTCAGTAATTCTTCAGTAGAAATAATTAATAAAAACGAAGAGCATATCAAAGATTGGAAAAAAGAGTTGCACGCAACAATGAAAATATTTCCGGATTTCATAAGTCAGGAAGAAGAGGATTCTATTCTCCACGAAATTGATCCTTATTTAAAACGATTACGATATGAATTTTCACACTGGGATAACGTTAGTAAGATACTTTCTTGTATGTGCAATATTTTCCTTCCGCATTAAGTTTATTATGTATTTACAAAATTCTACATTTTATAAAATTACATTCTCCATTTTAAATGCAGGCTATACATGGATATCGAGAAACAGAACGAGCTCAATGGAATGTAGATAATACAAAAATTATTGATAAAGTAAGAGCAAAAGCTTTTCCGCCTGGAACTCCTCAACTTGCATACGTCCACGTTTTAGATTTGTCTGCTGAGGGGTGGATTAAACCTCATGTGGATAGTATTAGGGTAATACATTTATACATACTATTACACCAGAAAATTACTAAAATTACTTGTATTTATAAATTAGAATCTAATAGTATTTGTGAAAATTGAAAGGGAATTTGATTATATTACAGTTTTGTGGAGATGTTATTGCTGGAATAAGTTTGTTGAGCGATTGTGTAATGCGACTTACATCCGTAGAAACCGAAGATCAAAAGGATGATTTTTTTCTCCCAAGAAAATCTCTCTACATTATGAGGTATTTCAATAATTTGTTGAAGTATGCACTAAGTTCATACTTAATCGTTAAAATTGCCTTAAAAACTAATTTAAAAAAAAATCTATACTTTTTAATACTACATGAATTTTTACATTGATTTAATCAGATTAAAACAGTATATTGTCCAATTTTCAGTGGAGTAGCAAGACAAAAATACAATCACGAAGTTCTCAGTGATGCAGAATCAATATTCCAAGGAAAGAAAGTCCCACGGGCTAGACGGATATCTGTGATTTGTAGAAGCGAACCTGATCCTCAAGGTGATTAACACAAGAAATTTATTTAAACTTAAGGGCATGTGATACTTTACCGTAAGAACAAATTAGTTATACCAATTATACATTCATAATAATAAATATTTTCAGTAAATAAGAGTCAATAAACTTTCGTCTACACGGGATGAAGGTTTGTTGACTCTTATTTGCTAAAAATATCTATTATTATTAATGTATAATTGGTATAATTAATTAGTTCTTAGGATAAGGTATCACATGCCCTTAAGCTTTATATATAACTTGTATCAAAATTTGTAAATAGTCAATACCTAAAAGTAGAGCAAAACTTCAAAGTGATTGATTTTTTAAAAACTTGGGAATTAGAAAAAAAATTAAACACTCACGGTAATTTGTTGCATAGTAGGTGTATTAATTTAGTCTCCAACTCTCCTATTCTAGGGAATGGAGTGAAAAAATATACAAATCCAACTATAACTGAATTCAATTACATAATAGTCGGTATAGTTAATTAAATGTTTCTTAATGATAAAAAGATTTCTAGATGATGCGACAATGTCAGTTTCTTATATTTCGAAGTTGTGAGACATGTTTCAGACCTTTATGAGTCATTGGTTTTCAAACCTATCCGAGTCTTGTTAATTTCATATTTACTTTATTAAATATTTTTTCTTTAAGCTTTTTATGAAATTAAATTAAATATGTCACAACTCTTAAAATTATTTCTTGGAAATCACACGTTCTTTTCACATATCATAAAGTCTTTATTACATGAATATATTTGGATAGGTTTGTCAAACAAAATAGTTCGCACCACAATTTGATTTCGCTGATTTTAACATAACGGGATTTAACTGTATTAATAAAAAATTCGCGTAATATTTTAAACATTAAAAGCTAATAAAACTGTGGTATCATTAAAGGATACAATACATATAATGAAACCCCTTTTGTTTTTAGCGAATGATGAGATTATTATTTAATAAAATCAGCATGTCTCACATTTTCTATTTACATAATAAACAATTTCGATTATTTAATTATTACTGTAAATTAAATAATATTGCTAAAAAAATTATCTTTTCTGACAACCTTTATCAATTTAAAGGAAATCGAATTACCAATTCTCATTTTCGGCCTCTAAGAATGAATGCTGATTTCTATGAAGTTTTTGATACCGAAATGATTGTATAAAACACAATTGAATTTTTGTCTTCTTTTCAACTCTATGTGAAAAATAAACCAATATGCCTTAGATTTTGTTTAGAGACAAGTTACAGTGGTTTGTTTTTTTTAGAAGATGAGGATCGAAGAGTGAAAGAAAAACTATCTTTTATTTCTACTTTTAACAGAACTTCCACCGGTTTCCGCATTCGTTGCAAAGAACAAAGGTAGTCATAGGTTCGTCAGCCGAGCGTGTTTGTACTTGATTGTAAGTGCAATTGCGCTTTTTGCACTTGCCACACTTAAGCAACGAGGTTTTCGTTCCTTGTACAGTTGCCAACTGTGCGTCGTTGATTGCCTCTTTCTTGAATTGTTCTCGCAGTTGTTTTATCTCGTCACTCGCCATTTCTTCTGCTGTCATCCTTGCAAGACGAACTGCTGTTATGGCTCCTACTATAAAGTTAGTCCTTAGGGTGGGATTCTTCAAATCTTTTAAATTCGCAACTCTGCTGCGCACCTGTATTAATTAAACAATTCATTTTCAGAATCAACACGAAAAACAGATTCAAGCCCTGGTTCATAAGTTAGCTTTAGAAACTCAAAAGAATTATCCTAATTTTAAATTCTCGTCTCGTATCGTTAATAGAAGCCAGACTTACTCTATTTTTGTACTTGTTATCAGTGTTTTTAAATTCTTGGAAAATTGCATCTTCCAATTCTTCCGCCAATTCTTCAGGACTCGCACAACCGTCAAAACTTTGACCGTCAACGCGTAAAGCATTTGCTAATAATTCCCTACACTTTAGTCTGACAGCGTCAGTTGTGGATGGAGGAGGGAAGGAAGTTTGTTTTTTCTTATCGTCTTTACTGTTTTTTTCTTCCTTTATTTTCACATCGCCATCGGTAACGTCTTTCTCTTTTTTCGAATCACTGTCATCCGAATTTTTCTCTGATTTGTCCTCCTTCTTTTTGGAACTACTAGATGAACTGGAGTCTTTGCCTTTGTCTGGAATATTTAAGAAATTTTTGAATTAGTAAAGTGGGAAATTAGTCAAATAGTTTAATCACCAATTAATTCACTTCAAATTTTTTTAGTTAAACTTATTTAATACCTGAAGATAAAAACTTTTTCCAATTCTTAATTAAGACCTTTGATAAGGAAATAACTTCCTCATCCTGACTTGATTTGCGAAATGTGTTCACTGTCATTCCAATTCTAGTCTTCGTCAAAAGATCCAAATTTACCGGCAATTTCTGTAAAGTTTTTAGCAGGTCCAATGCTTGTTCTTGACCCTGTAATTTTAAAACTAGGAGTAAATACATTTAAACACATTACCAGCGCTTTAAATATTATAATATTGAAAAAAAAATCCACTTCTATTCTATATTCAGTAATATCAAGACTGTAAATTACATTTTAAAAATACAGTCTGAATTAAAATTTACTTATATGATTTTATAAATGTTTCAAACAATATTACAAAATACTTTCGAAGTAAATAAACTAAAGAACTAAAGCAGAAAGATAATTCTCAAACAAAACAAACAAATTTTAAGTGCTACGGTAAATATAAATAATTTGTTTACATACACGGAATTTACTTTTTCTCTGAAACTTTTCACAGCGGTTAAATTGCCGCACCAAAAACACGAGGGCGTTTCGGTCCGCGCGTCCTTATTTAATAAACTACATATTTTTATTCACTTACCGAACCATCTCCGTTTGACATTTTAGTCAGTTTCTTCTGGATTCGTAGAACCTCTTCTTCGGCGCTCATTGTGGATATGTAGTAGTTTTTTCAGATTAATTTCGTATTTCGTATGTGATGTACGTGACTCGCAACAAATTTGGTGAACTTTCTCACGGAAACAGCGCGAAAATCTGGATTCACCGCCGGAACCTCCGCACAAACTCGTTGTTGAGAGGTAAATTGAGTAACAGCGAAATAGAAACAAATATTCCGAAAGTCGGCACCAGTCAGTACTCTACTAGACGCGTCGGCTCACCAAACTCCACCAGAGAGCAAGACCAAAAGTCTATCAAACTGTTCTCTGTATATCTACAAGTACAGATGCATATCTAAACATATATATCTATCGACTTCTTCTGTTCACATTGCATTCATTCACAGCACTGAACGCTGCTCTAGTACTCCATTTTTGCATCCCGTATTGTGTACGAAGCATAAAGTTTTCTACCAATCACAGTCCTTTATTTCCAATCGTAAACAAAAAGTGATTGGTTGAGAACCTTGTGCCAGCAGGCTGGTATAGATGATTGATACGGCGGTTTTTTTGAATTTTTGAATTACATACATAAATACATACGGGGAACTATATGCTGCGCAAGAGAGTATGTTTGAATTCGTGTCCCCCCACACCCTCACCAACACGGCAACACCTCTTTTATCTCACTTTATTTCACTTATCTGTCACTGTCACTGTCTGTCAAGTCAATTTTGATCAGTTTGTTGTTGTTATGTGCGCTGCGTGCACTGTCATAGAAAGCTAAACAAAGAATTCCGAAACACGTCGTGAAGTGACATTGGTAAAGATATTGTTGTTCAAATTATTAAAGACTTTTAACATGTGGAGGTCTTTTGAAGCTGGAAGTTCACCAGTAGATTGGTGTGAAGGAAATTATAGCATTTCTCCGAGTATCGCAGAATTTACGAATACGGTTCGTAGACACGACATTTATTTTCTTTGTCTCAAATTGGAATCTTCATTTTTTAATCCAAATTTGTGATGACCTTTTATATGTAGCGAGTGCACTTGAGAATATTTAATGTTTCAAGAGAACCATTAGCAATTTATTTTGAAAAATTATATCAGTTTTGAATCTATATATTATATTGCGAAGATGCAATATTGTATACATGTAACTTCTGAAAATTAATTTAATTCAATATTGAATTAAGAATAGAAATTTGAGAGAGGGAGAGAATCAATTATACATTCTCATTGCAATTTACAACATTTCTCAAAGAAAGAAATTTTGTTATTGCTTTGTTAACGTGCCTTATATATATATATATTGCTAGAAGATGGTCAGAATGTTCTTTTTGTCAATCTCAAGGTTATTTTTTATAACGTCTTAAAAAAATTATGTTTCCATAAAAGTATAATTACAAAGCCATAATATCTATAATTATTTATATTTTTACAGCTTAGCAATTTCGTCTTTTTACTACTTCCACCTATTCTGATGCATCTATTTAAAGATTATGGCAGATTTGTTAATCCAGGCATTCATGTCATTTGGTTTTTATTAATGGTGGTCGGCGTAAGCAGTGCTTACTTCCATGCAACTTTATCTCTCATAGGTAAACTATATTTTTATCTATCTTCTCATTTTAGGTATAATATTTTATAAAGATGAATGTCTATTTTTTATTTTAGGTCAACTTTTGGATGAATTAGCAATATTGTGGGTGTTCATGGCAGGCTTTTGTATGTTCTTCCCGAGAAGATACTTTCCAAATATCTTAAAAAATAATAGAAAACATTTTTCACTCTGTGCTATATTGCCAACGATAATCGCTACTGGTTTAGCTTTAGTTCATCCTGCTCTTAACGCATTTGCATTAATGTGTCTGGGGATTCCTGCGTTTGGTTTTATGATAATCGAATTGAAAAGGTGAGTACTTGAATAATTAATTGAATGACACAATCATTTCCTGTCATTAATAATAATATAAAGATTACGTAACAAACTTTAAATTTATTTTGATTTTAAATGTTTCGTTATGTTCAAAGGACCAAATCCGCTCGAGTTTATCGTCTAGGTTTGAGATCTGGTGCAGTCTGGGCTTTGGCAGTACTTTGTTGGTTGAATGATCGACTTTTTTGTGACACTTGGCACGATCTAAACTTCCCTTATCTTCATGCATTATGGCATCTATTTATTTTTATCGCCAGTTATACTGCAGCAGTTCTTTTTGCTTATTTTTCAGTGAAGGAAGAAAGACCGCAACAGTCTCCTATGCTTAAGTATTGGCCACGAGATGATTTTGAACTAGGAATTCCGTACGTGACAATTAAAAGTTACATAAAGATCGATACCAATTCGAATATATAAAATAATTCAATAAGTTTAGTTTTAATCAGTTATTTTTGGTATGAATTCAACTTCTCAGTTCATTAAATAAGTTTCTAAATCTCCTACTTGGAAAAGTTTTTTCACTTTAAAAACATAATTATCTAATCATAGAAAATGACTGAACATAGTTCAAATAATTTGTAAAGTTTTATCTAAGATAAATAAGGAGATGCATAATAAGATACATTTTATCATATAATCTCTCAAGCTTTACTCTTTTAGTCAATTTTTATCTATGTTGTCTTCTTCAGTTGTTTTGTACTTTATGTTTTACATAATTTAGGTCAACAAACCTTTTGAATAAGGGTCAAGGGATTATATTTTAAAATTGCCAAATCATTTAATTAAAGAGAAAATTCTCTTAGTACTTATTTCCATTTGATTTAATGTATAAAATTAAGACTATATATTTAAGAGATAAAATACGTTACTCGCTCAAAGTTCTAAAAGGTGAATTAATGGATTAGGATTTCAATTAAACGACACAAGTTATTGAGACTGATGAGAATATACTGTAACCAGATCTATTTATTATGAAACAAATATGTTAATAATTTGAAAAATTTTTATAGTCGCTTTTTTATTGAAGGAGTTACATGGCTTTTTATTTTTGTTGTAAATAATACATACATTTTTAAAAATTTCGTGAGTTACCGTCTTAACTGAGATTTTCGTGCGTTTTAATGAATGTAATTACATGCAACTTAATTTTCATTGAAAAATAACGTAAACGTATCTCCAATTTCATAGCTTTCATATATGAAAACTGTATTAAACTTTAAAAGTGTGTGTATTTTTAATTGTCTGATTTATAATATGTATACCGAACTGTGATGATATATCTGTTTTGTACTAGAATTTATCTACAGATTTATAAAAATAAATTTAATACACGTATACAAATACAGTCTTATTCTGTTCTAATCAAATGTCTGTCGGATAATTATTCCCCTCTGTATAAAACAATATTTTTTTCCGTTTCATAAAGCTTTACTTCGAACATTAATTCGGGTTTTGGAAGTAATTTTTTTATTTCATCAAAAATGTAAATAGCCACATTTTCAGAAGTCGACACAACATTCTGAAAATATGATACATCTTTATCCAAATTTTTATGATCCAATCGATCCATTATCACATTCTTCATGTAACGTGATAAATCCGTGATATTCATTACCATACCAGTAATTGGATCTACTGGACCTCGTAGGGTAACTTCAACTAATGAAAGTATTATAAATATATTATCTTATTAATTTCATTTATAAGGATATATTATGTATAAATATATTAAATTATAGTCAATAGACGTTACCTATATAGTTGTGACCGTGTCCCCATTCATTATTGCACTTTCCGTATATCTGTTTGTTTTCTTCATCATTTAATTGAGGACTACAACAAATTTGAAACAAATTTTATTTCTTTCAATATAAGTATAATTATTCTTCTTTTATTTTATGAATCACAACAATATAATTATAGTAATTTACCTATGTAAGCGATGAGCTGTCGATATATGTTCTCTTCTTGTTAAATATGCAATTCGTTGAGCCATTTTATTTGTTATAAACAAAATTTGTGTCAACTGAGATTATAAAAAAAATAAATACTTATATATACGCAGGGTTAGAGTGTAGATTTAAGTGATCTGTATTAAACATATGGATGCAATATGCAAAATACTTGTCTGTTTATTGTACACTTTATATATTTGACCATAGACCCCATCAAAGGTATTATATCTTTGATCCCATAGGCTCTACGATCTGACATATGATCTGACCAGATTTGACAGATCAACAATATGTATATGTACATATACATACATAGATTTTTTTAATGAAACTTCGGACAGTTTCGGTTAATTTCGTTTATCGTCGGTCCTTATCGTATCCGTACAGTGCATTCGGGCACATTCGGACATCGTGGATGTGTCATTGTCATGTCATATTTTTGCAATATACTGAATAACTGAATTCATGATATTTGACAGATCATTCGATATGAACAATACGAAAAACGTTCTGTAAATCTCACAAAATTCTTTCAATACCTTGCTATAGAAAAAAGAATCTGAGTTGTGCTTCAATAATTTGTGTGGTTTTTGTACCAACTCAATGAATGTGTGGTTCCAAAAAGCTATGCCGGTGACGCCCTTTTTTGTTTCAATTTAATCGGATTTTGTGAAATATAGAAGTTTCTTAACACTGAAATACGAAAGGAGATCCTAATTTCAAGTATTGAGTAAATTTTAAAACTCAAAAAATGGATAGCCAAGGCCGAAAAGTCATTGTATGCGACAACGGAACAGGGGTAAGGTTATGTTTGAAAACATATTGAATTATTTACAGAAATAATGATTTTAAAACTTTTTCTACTAGTAACATATTTGTGGATTTGTGTAAATTTGATTCCTGCAATCCTTTTAAATTGGTACTGAAATTAACAAACGTGAACAAATTGTCGACTGATGTAGAGAAAGTTATAACAAACCCATATCTATGAATTTATCTATAGTTTTCTGAATGTCTTTTCTGCTTTTACTTTGTCATTTATCAATTTCCCATCCCAATTACTCATTAGAATGTTTCTTTTTTTAGTTTGTAAAATGTGGATACGCAGGTGCGAATTTCCCAGCCCACATATTTCCCTCTATTGTGGGTCGACCTATTATCAGAGCTACGAATAAAATAGGAGAAATTGATGTAAAGGTATGCCAATGCATTTTTCTTTCATAAAGATTAAGCTATTTTTATTTTAGGTGCGTCACTGTTTGTTGTGCAATGCTATTAAACATTGTGTAAAAAATAGAACAAATATTATTAATGTAAGTTTTCGTAATGATTTGTAAGCGAGTTTGTAAGTCAAATGAAAAACTGGAGAATTTACGCATGCAATGTCTACATTACAAAAAGAAAACTCAATTACAATCAGTTTCGGGAATGTAATACATATGCTGCTTAATTCTTTTATATGCCGTAGAACATGACTGTACTTATGTCTGTATAAATTCTATCAATTAAGAAATACATATGAGCATTTTCAGCTTTAATAATATTTAAAATATCTCTTACGTATTTCACCCAGAGGGATTAGCTGTAAATGATCTGCGTATGCAAATATGTGTCTGCATCATTTTAAGGAATCTTTAAACTTTATTATGGAGTAGTACGTCTAATGATTATTCATGCAATTGCTTTGTTCTATTATGTGAATTATTTCTTTTACTTTTTGAACATTGCATTTAATTGGACTTTGATATGTTCGTAAACACTTCGGATTTTCTTTTTATTTGATATTTTTTCCACACATTTCGAATTTGAGATATTTAATACTTCAAATTGATTCACATAAATTTTCAAAAATATCTGAAGCAGATATATGTCTGAGACTGATTTGTGTGATTTAAATTGATTGGTTGATTCAAATCTAAAAATGTCATTGTTTCACAAAATCTAATTATAAAAATATATTTTCAGAAAGAGCATAGCGTTCGTGTAAGTCAAATTTTCTGAAATTCTAGTGTGATATTGATTACTCGTATGGATAAAATTTTACTAAATATCGAGAATGTTTTCACGCACGTCCTCTAACAAAAATTCGTTCTAATGTGAACTTCAAAATTAACTTTCCCTCACTAAAAAGTTTTATTTTGTAACTTAAAATATATCCCGAACTTCGTTTTGAAACTAGCTTAGGTACTTTATACACATAATTTCGATAATTCATAACTATTGTTCTTTGTATATGAACGTGTGGCGTGTGCATAATTTTAATACTTTCTATGTTTGTGTGCTTGCATTTGCTCTCGTAGGATGTGCTTAACATGCCTGTAAGTTTCTTGCACTTTCGTTAATATACATGTGTCCATTACATTAGTGCCTGTAAGGACATCAGCCAAATCAAAAATTACATAATAATAAGTAAGAACACAATTTTTCAATATATATGTATTACAATAATATTCATCATTTATTGATGATATAAGCTATTTTTAACATTAAAAAATGAGATTTTTATTTTAATCAATTGCATGAGGTAGGAAAAGCATTAAATAATTTTTAATTGGAATATTAGCTAAACAAATTAACAATTTTTCGTTTGAAAGTATATTTTATTGTTTTGTTTTTACACATATATATTTTGTACTTTATCTTTTAATAGTCAACGAAATACAATGTTTTCGTTTTTATTTATCCAATAGAATTTCATTTAGAGTCAACTTTTCGATTAACACATATTTTTTCCAAAGTATATTTTTATATTTCTCAACAGGATTTAATGGTCGGCGATGAGGCTAGTAAACTTCGATCCATGTTAGAAATCAGTTATCCCATGCAAAATGGGATTGTTAAGTATGTATTTGAAATTATGTACCTGTTCTTCATTTTGTTGTCGAAATTAACTAAAATTGAATTTAACAGAAACTGGGAAGACATGTGTCACGTTTGGGATTATACATTTGGACCAGAAAAGATGAATATTAATCCTAGAGAGTGTAAAATTTTGCTCACTGAACCGCCTATGAATCCCACAAAAAATCGAGAAAAGATGATTGAGGTACGTTTTCTAATGTTTCTTTTTAAATTAAAATTGACTTGTAGTTTTCATAAATTTCATGAAATGTTTTAGGTCATGTTTGAGAAATATGGATTTGTTGGAACCTATATTGCCATTCAGGCTGTACTCACTCTCTATGCGCAAGGATTAATTAGTGGAGTAGTAGTAGATTCAGGAGATGGTGTAACTCACATTTGCCCCGTTTATGAAGAATATGCCTTACCCCATCTAACTAAAAGGTTGGACATTGCAGGCCGCGACATTACAATGTACCTTATTAAACTATTACTCTTGCGTGGATATGCATTCAATCATTCCGCAGATTTTGAAACTGTGAGAATGATGAAGGAAAAATTATGTTATATCGGCTATAATCTTGAAACAGAAGAACAACTAGCCCTTGAAACGACAGTTTTAGTAGAGTCTTACACAGTAAGTTACGTCTAGAAATTTATTCCTTCTAATCAAGTAATTAATGATTATTAAAATAATTCTATTAATATTAAAATAATAAAATTCGAATACTCGAATATTGTACATTGTTTTTCTGTAGCTACCAGATGGTCGAGTAATTAAAGTTGGAGGCGAACGATTCGCAGCACCTGAAGCCCTTTTTCAACCACATCTTATTAATGTCGAAGCTCCAGGAATAGCTGAACTTGTGTTTAATACAATTCAAGCCGCAGATATAGATATGCGAAGTGAATTGTATAAACATATAGTACTGAGCGGTGGAAGTACCATGTACCCTGGCCTACCATCTAGACTTGAACGAGAAATAAAGCAGCTTTACCTCGAACGAGTATTAAAGAACGACACTTCGAAATTAAATGTAAAAATATATTTAATTACATTAATGATATTCTTTTTGTGCCTATTCTATAATAAATTATGTTACTTTTTTCAACAGAAATTTAAGATCAGAATCGAAGACTCTCCTAGAAGAAAAGATATGGTATTTATGGGTGGTGCAGTATTAGCAGAAATAACCAAAGATCGTGATGCCGTGTGGATGCTTCGAGAGGAATACGAAGAAAAGGGATTGAACGTTTTAAAAAAATTAGGCTGTTACGACACTAATTAAAGTCCGTCAGCTAACGTGAAATGTAATAAAAATGCAAATGGCTAAAACCTAGAACGAGATGTTTACGAAATTCTGAAATCTTCGATTTATACGAAAAAACGTTTCTAACGTTTCTAAAAACGTTAAACGCTCTGATACAAAAACAAATAATAAATGTCGGCATCCTGGGATCAGAGATATTAAACAATTCTAGCGTTGTATAACAATCTCAATTTTATTCTTCATTCAGTGAAATTAACTAAGAACTAGTTTTATCCCAAACTTTCGCATAAAGCAAGTTGATCTATTTCATTACTGCCAAGAAAGTTTAAGGAAAACCTGTTAAACATTTCATTCCTTGCATTATACATTCGTACTTTGAGAAGACAATTTTTTAATTGCAAATATTCTTCCACATTTTAAAAATGATTTTTATTAAAACAAATCTATGCAAAACGTACCAGCGCATTTAGCATTTATATTGTTTGTATGTATATAATGTAAGAGATTAGCCACTCAAATATTGCGCAACGATACGAAAGACAAGAGAATATCTGATTTTATCAAGTTTACTCAAAGGTAAAATTTTATAGCTACAAAAAGAGAAAAAAACAATATTAAAATTAACCATAAATTAATTTTTATTTGTTTGTGCTGCGTAATGTTTAAGTGAACCTTAGAGGGAGTGGTTTCGCATGTCATCAAAACTACTCTAATCTTATACAATACGATTTTAGAGTATATTGTTAATCTTGTATAGTAAACTACTTGATATAATAAAATGTTCAAGTCGAAATTTTTCTAATCATTTGAGGAGTTTTTCATAATTTATTGATGTACCCTCTGACATCACAAATACGTTAGTAAAGCATATTTCCCATTTAGTTATACTCTCTTCATAAAAATGTATTAAATGGTAATTATTATTTGTATAAAAATGATAGTATGTAATTTCGAATAGTGTGTTTCCAGTTTATTCAAGAGTTTTCGTAAGATAAGAGCATTGGGTTATTAACCTTGAAATTCTTATAGACCTGAAGAAGACTGAATGGAAAATTCAGATCAGTTGGTCACAATATGATCCGCATATGACTGTCGCAACCTTAATCTCGTATCTACTTGTGTTCGTGTATAGTTGGTTGTTAATAAAGTGAAAATTATAGATTTCGATAATGACAACAATTGAAGATACTGGCAGCAATAAAGCGTATGTATTTTTAAGACTATTTCTTATCTATAAATTATATCGTTTATGTGAGTTGGAAGATCACACTGTTGTGTGAAATGGAACTATTAAATTACGCAATCAATAAACATAGGTCTACTGCAATCTACGTAATAAATATAGTCATGCTCTTACAATACGCGCCAAGAATTTAAATCTGGAAGAGTTAAAGTTTACTGTAATTAAAAATGTCTATTTCAAATTAGCTAAAATTACCCAAATTTCCTAAATTATAATATGAATTTTTCTAGGTCAGGAGGTGAATTTGCCATCGGTGCTTTGGCTGCTGTTGGAGCAGGATTTTTTACTAATCCAGCGGAAGTTATTAAAATACGTCTTCAACTGCAAGGAGAGTTGGAAGCTAGAGGATCTTACAAGAAGATATACAAGAACACTTTTCATGCGGCATTCATTATAGCAAAACATGAAGGAGTATTTGCCCTTCAAGCTGGTCTTGTACCCGCCTTGGCGTTTCAAGTAGTCCTTAATGGAATAAGACTAGGAGTTTATAATACTGCTAAGAATTATGAATTGATTTTAAATGAAAAAGGCAATACTGACATATTAAAAACAGTAATGGTATCTGGAACTGCCGGTTCTGTGGGTGCTGTAATTGGAAGCCCCTTATACATGGTATGAAAGTACTATATTCTTCAGTGTTTCATTATTTTCTTAATTTTTATATTATGTATTAAAGGTAAAGACTCAATTGCAAGCTCAATCAGCTCAATGTTTAGCTGTTGGACATCAACACAGACATTCTGGAACATTGTCTGCATTTAAACTACTTTGGAAAAAAGGTGGATTTGCGAGTTTATATAGAGGGTGGTATGCTAACATACCAAGAGTATTTGTGGGTTCAGCGACCCAACTAACAACATTTGGTTTAGTATCCGATACTTTGAAATCTTCAGAAGTACGTATAAAGATTATTTTGTTACTCAATAAATAATATTTGATCTATTAAAGGCCTCATTGAAATATTTATTCTGAAGGTTTTCACAAATCGGCCAATCTTTTTGACGTTCGTAGCTTCTTTGATTGGAGGTAGTTGTGTAGCTCTTACAATGCAGCCTTTTGATGTCCTAGCTACAAGACTTTACAATCAAGGTTTTGTACCCTATTATAAGATCAATTTAGTATAGTTTGAATTTTAAAATATTGAAATTTGTACTTTTAAAACAGGTGTTGATGCCAAAGGAAAAGGAGAACTGTATAGTGGGCTTGGTGACGCCTTATATAAAATATTTAAAAC
Organism: Synergus umbraculus; assembly: GCA_900474325.1. Lineage (NCBI taxonomy): Eukaryota > Metazoa > Arthropoda > Insecta > Hymenoptera > Cynipidae > Synergus > Synergus umbraculus. The sequence goes on from UCOK01018951.1 coordinate 26,018, forward strand.
TGAAGGCCTTACCGGTTTGTACAAGGGAGTATTTCCTACCTGGATGAGGATAGCTCCGCATACAGTTCTATGTTTAGTATTTTATGAAGAATTAGCTCAATTATACGCTAAACTTAATTAACTAATGTGCGCGACTTTGAAGTAAGAATATAATAACAGATATAATAAACAAGTTCTTTCTCTTTTATTGTAATATAGGTACATATATTTTTTCACATGAAAACAGCTAAAAGTTAGTATTTACATATAAAAAGTTTGTAAAACTTAAAAATAATCTAACAATATGTTGTTCAAAAATACTTATCTTGTTATACAAGTCTGTGAAGTATTGTATTTTGAAATTGAACTGATTATGTGTTCATTAATGCGTTTGAAAAATTGAGCAGACGTTACTTTTTATAAACCTAAATTAAATTATTTTGGACATCGGATGAATGAAAATTATATCGCAGTATCCACTTTCTGACTTCTATCTATGACTATTTCGTATAAAACAATATTTCGAACACCTTTAAGATTTATAATCACACCTGTAGAGTTGTTCGAAAACATATTAAATTCTAGGTTGAAAATTATGTATAATTAAAAAAGGCAAAGAAAAATACTTCGCATTCACTTACACTGACAGTCACATTTGTCATGCAACTCTTACAGCAAGAAGCACTATATGTATTTATATCAAATCTCTTTGAATTCTTAATTAATTTCCTATCAAATTCTTGTAGGATTGTTATTGATTAAAACTGTTAAGTACATCGTTCGGTCGAGATTTGAATCCTTGTGTCATGGTTGATGCTATTTCATTAGTAGTTTTCCCACGTGTTTCGGGCAAATAGGTCCTAAATGAAAATTAATAAGTTTTAATACAAAATAAAACTCTTGAATCGAATATTAGCTTGACGTAATCCTATATTCTTACCCTGTGAAGATTGCCACGGCTAAAATACAGACAATGAAGACGAAAAAGGCGTAAGAGCCAATTACGCTTTGCAAAACAGGAAAAGTCATTCCAGCGATAAAATTGCAACTCCAGTTAGCAACGCTACCAAGAGACATTGCAATCGGTCTAGGGCCGACATCAAATAACTCAGATCCAATGAAAAACGGTATGGGACCCAGTCCCAAGCCATAAAATATCACATAAGCATGTATAGCTATTATACACAACCATGGCATGAACTTGGAAGTGTGCTGAAAATATAAAGCACAATATTTTGTACAATAAGTACATTATCTCTTTCATATACTTTAATAAATTTGAATAAAGTGAAAAGACTTACTATAAAAGCGATTGCAAAGCAGAGAACCAATAGAGAGATTGCACTTAAGTAGCAACTGCTCAAGAATAAAGATCTTCTACCAAAGCGGGACATTATTGAGAAGGAAATCATAGCCATAAAAACATTAGCCAATCCCGTTCCTATCGTAGCATATTGAGAGCTTGTTTTATCTAATCCTGCCATCTTGAATATAGAATCTGAGTAGAAGAAAACGGAACTTATGCCACTCAGTTGCTGACCACCTAGCATTAAAATAACTAAGGTAAGAGGTAATCTCAAGCACTGATCATTGAAAACTCTGCTAATAGTCCAAGTATCACTGGCAGTCCGGGTGGTCAGTTCCTGTTCCAAAGCCAATACTTCATTCCGCAAAAGAATGATATCCATATTGCGTAAACGACTCAATTCTAAAAACAACAAATTAATGTAGATTACATTATAATTTATATTTGTGTGTAATCTTTTTCAAAAACTAATAATTACTAACCGCTTATGGCTTTTTCGTGTTGTTCCTTTACCACATACAGATATTTTGGACTCTCTGGTAAAACTAAAGTAGCCAGCAATGCAAGAACAGATAATGGACAACTGGCAGCTAACATATATTGCCATAATTCTTCAGTACCTAAAATTGTGTCTAATGCTACGATTTGACCTGTAAGTACTCCAACAGTAAGACCTAATTGGCACAATACACCAACTGCCCCTCTGAGTCTCAGAGGTGCCAACTCAGTCATGTACATGGACACTAAACTGGTGGCAAGACCTCCAGATAAACCTGAGAATACAATACCCACATATTTTATGATAGAATTTCCATTTTCATCACTGAAAAGTCGTAAAAGAATTTGGAAGACATACCGACTACAAGGCGTCCAACCAAAAGAAGCTCAAATGAATTTAACGTTGGTGTCAAAATAAACAATAAAGCACCGATGATACCACATAGGTTTCCAGCAATTAAAGCACCCTTTCTTCCAAACTTATCTGCTAAGAGACCTGCTGTTAATGATCCTGATACACCGCCAATTAGGAAAATCGACACTATAGTTGCCCATAGTACGTTCATTCCATCATTTGAAATTTGTACTCCATATCGCTGTTCTAAACTTTCATTGCAAAAAGCCTTGATTATCTACAAACAGAAGGACTTGAAATCTTTGTAAGAGTTTTTTTAAAGTCCATGACAAATTCTAATAAAAATTTACTAACATTCGCGGGAGAGTTAATCACGCCTATATGAAATCCTGCTGGTAAAGCTGACCCCAAACAGCATGCAAGTCCTGCCAAAACAAGCAATGGACTCCATCCTCCCAATTGAACATTATCTTCTTCATCATTTCTCTGAAATAGCAATCTTTTATTAATATTTTTTTAAGGTACTCTGAATTAATCTAAAAATTCGATTTCTTCATTTTACTCAACAAATATTAAGTTTGAAATTTTCTCCCTCTGTAGAATTAATCAATTTTTAACTAGAATTATGCGTACAGAGCAAGAAAATATCTAATTCAAATATTTTTTAAGTAAAATGAAAATATTCAATTTTGAAGTTAGATTTTGAATTCCTCGTTTTATGCAAAAAGTATCGAAATTAAGTATTTTTTCGCTCTGTATGCAGTCTTACATTTGAAAAAAGATTAGCGCTACAGAACGAAAAAATATTTATCTATAATTTTCGTTGAGTAAAATGGAGAATGGAATTTGGAGCTTAACACTTAGGTCCAAAGCCCTTAATTAAATTAATCAATTTGCCTATGCGAAGAGCAGAAAAGTCTAGAGAAATCTTCTCTCACGAAAACAGACGTTTATTATATGTATAAGAATAAGATTAATGACATGCTCATCATTCTCAAGTTCACTGATTAAGTGAATTGACGATTTATCTGTAGCCTCGAAATTAATTTGATTACATACAATTTGTTGGGAACGATTGACCAATTGAGCTCGGGCTCTTTTAGTTTTTATTAAAAGCGATGGTACGACTAATTAAACAAATTTAAACTCAATGCATTGATTAAATAAATTTAATTTGCTAAAAGTTGAGGAAGTTGAGACATACCAAATTGAAATAAGGAAGTATGTAATCGCTTTATTTGTTGCTATTAAAAATAACCGAGGAAAAGTCGTGCTTACGCATATTTTGATATGCTATTCAATATTATTATAATGTACGTGTCATGATTCTCTTTATATAGTATATATAAATACTATATAAATATATAATATATTGGTTTCTAACCTATAACAAAATTACACTAAATTAAATTATAGGGATGAGAAGGTGATTGTAATAAAACAAATATAAAATTATGATAGCTTACAACTGGATCTGAATTTCTTGAGATTGTAACTCTGGAAGATTCAGGAAATAATACTGCAACGTCGCTATCTGAAACAACAATTAACTTGTCAAAACATGCCACGATTGCAGAACACGATTGATTATAATATTGCTTATATACCTGACGGCATTTTACTCTGCTTTGTGCGTGTTTCTTTCCTATAATGTTGCAGTATGACAATTTTGAAGTGAAAAAAGAAGGATAAATCCAAAAAGGATATATTTTGTATACACTTTAATTCAGGCGCGGATCCACGGTGGTGGGGCGATAGGGGCGACCCCCCACCCCCTAAAGGTTGTTGAATTGCAAATTTACTCGTGCGTTTTTAACATATGAGACTAATTTTGAAATATACAAACTATATCAAAGATATTAGTCTCTGACAGTTTGACTGGTTTGACTATATATACTGATACATCATAAAGATATTTTTGTGTTTATATATATGTGTATACAATAGAAGCAATCAAAGAAATGTGTGTGCTACACGCCGGCTAACCTCACATATACATATACACATATTGATAGCAAATTGAATTGAAAAATTGAATTAATCTCATAGTAGAGTTCATTATGTAATTCGATCTTGACTTTTGACTTCTGCTCTTGAAAATCTTGTAATACATATATGTATAGACAAATCAACGTATAAGATAATGATATATCATAATGAATTTGATTATAATAATAGCAGAGTAATAATATACATCAGGAATCCAAAAAGATGATATATTCTAAAGGTAAATTTTTGATCAAAGTGTTAAAGAAAATTTGATTCATCTATATCTCATGATATTTTTCGGTTGTTATCCTTTTTTATAGGTTAGAAGAAGCATTAAAATTTGAAAATCGTGCAATAACACACGTGCAATATATATATATATAAGGTATATAAGTATATTTATATATACACTGCAGTAAAGACAAAAGAACAAAGTTTTGGTTTTAAGAACCTTATAATTCCTCAGGTTACTTAAAATAAAGTGCAATCAAATTCAACTTCACAAAAACTGCATAATTAATATTATAATAATACATTTACAGTTATTATGATAAATGAAAAGTTTGTCAAGGTAAAAAATTTCAAGAGAACCTTTTTTAATGGTAATGAATAATGATTCATTAAATAGCTAACTTAAACATACCTTTTTTTGGATTATCTTCCATAATTTATAACAGTAAATTAATTTCTTATATTCCGACAAAAAGTAGTTGAATATTGCTGAGCTGTCGTAATTCTTATGAATTTCTAATTGAATACACACAAATGTAGAAAATGCTGACACATTATTTTAGAGGTTCTCTATCCGCAGAGGCAATCTGGAGACTATAATAGTGATTTAGATATGTCAGTTTCACTACTTTTGTCAGCAAAGCCAATCTCAGAATACTATTCCAAACTCTCAACTTGCACGTGTTTGTTTCTACATACTGACCTTGAATAATTTATCTGCTATTGAAAAAATACAATACTCTCTTTCATAAGTTTTCTTAAAACATGTTGATTGAAAAACTGATTACGATTTTCGCGTAATGCAAAGCGTAGAGCAAGTAAGTCGTTGAATCTTGAAGATGTATCTTATAGTCAGTTTATATATAGCAGAGGTAAGAATCACTTTTGCAAAATAGAAGAGGAACAATATAGAATCATATAGCCTGTATATATTATTAACTGTTCTTCAAATTTTCTTTCAATAATAGAAGGACAGTATTTAAGAAAGACTATTTAACTTAAAAATGGCAGTTCTTTATTGAGCATGACAAATAATATGATACATAATACATTACTGTATTTTTCTTAAGTTCCATGCTAAACCTTAAATATTTTATGCGTTATATAGTAAAACAATTCAATTTTTCGCTTTATATCACATTTTAAGTTGTCGTACTTATTATACATATTATTCAATTCAGAAACTTAAATATAGATTTGTTACAGATGAACAAAATATTTGCTTCTTTAAACTGAAGCAAATCGTCATGTATATTACTAATATATAAACGTAGCGTAGTTTATCATAAAGTCAAGCTTATAATTATTTGTATTGTAAAAGTAGAAATATTTTACAAATTTTCTTCTGTGCAGTCTTTGAGATTTACTAACTTGCCTTGCAATCCTCGATTTAATGCCGTTAAAAGAGAGTATTTTCCGCATCCACAGTGATTGTTGAAATCATCCAAATCTAGGGCCCATACCATGCCACCTCCGAGTCCCAATTCTTGGACAAAAGCAGCCTTTCTGGCAATTTCCGTGATGTCATCATAGCTAACCCATTGGTCATCTTTTGAAGCATAAGGTCCAATTCTTCTACTTGGGTCTCGTGTGACAGTCCAGCCCTTATTCTTAATGTTATCACAAATCTAAAATATTTTAAATACAATTGTTAGTAAAAATCACAAAATGAAAAGAGAATATGTGAAATACATATATAATTGAATATAATATTCATACCTCATAAAAAGCAAGAAATCCAGCTGATTGCGTAAATTCTCCAGCTTTGCCAGGTCCTACAGTTTTTGAACCCAGACCGTTGCTTTCTTTATCAGCGAGAGTAAAACTTTGTCCGTAGAGAGGAATTCCCATGATAAGCTTAGAGGGTGGAGCACCCTTTTCAATCCAATATCTCAATGATGCGTTTACATTCAAGTAATCAAATTCATCTTCTGGACGCGTAAATAGTGGAGCAATGTGTCCCGTTTTTTCATCCCAGTGTCCATGATAATCGAAAGTATTGACAATAATTGCATCTAAATTGTCCACCAGTGCCGAAACGTTATATGCCTTATCAATTATGGTTTTACTTGAAGAAACAGTAGAAGTTAGCAGAAGATTCTTGGATTTAAATGTTGGCCCAAGTTCGCTCAAAAGCTGAGCGAAGCCTTCTTTATCTGAAGAGGGGCCTTTGCTGCAGTCAGCCTGAAATATTGCATAGAAATTTTTCTTTTTAATCATATTTGAAATTATTGTAAGTAAGGACTTAATTAAAAACTTTCTTCTTCACATACCTGCCAGCAGACGGGATACTCCCAGTTCAAATCAAGTCCATCGAAACCGTGTTCATTGATAAATTCCAAAGCACTTTTCACGAATCTTTTTCTTGAAGAAGGATCAGTAACCAAACGACTGTACTTATCACCACTCGATTCGTTCCATCCACCAAGAGCTATCAGAACTTTAATCCCTTTAGATTTCAAAGTCATGACTTTCTTAAAAAGGTCTATATCAATATCAGTAGTAGAATTTGCCATTTTGATAACCAATTCTTTATCGTCCAACACAGCATTGCTGTATATAACATGAGTGCATTGATCTGATTCAATATCTATTGGGCTATATTTACCAATTCCTGACCTCATTAAGGACCAATTAGTAAAATAACACATCGACTTTACATCCCTCTTTTCAACACTATCTTCCTTTCTAGCCCTACTTGGTAATTCATCAAGATCAATCGAGTCATAAATTTCCTCCTAAAAAATATAAAAATTAAAATAATTCTTTGCTTAATTTAATTCAGTTTTTTCAGATAAATATATATATATCTTATTTTCTTACCCCGTCTCTTTGCTGTACATTATTCTCACATTTTGTATTTTCAGGCCAGTCGCATCGATCTTGGTTCCAGAAGAGACCATTAGGACAGGATTGCTCGGAGAGTTGTCCGAAGTTGCACATAAGATACTTGGAACAATCGTTTTGGTGTGCTATGAACAACCGTCCACCACAATCCCCAACTGGAGAAGGAGAAGTTGGTCCTCCAGCTATTACTTCAACCGAATCATCGATGTCTGGTTTTGGATCTGTAACCGGTGAGCTATCTATTCCTCCTGTATTGATTTCCGTCGGCTTATTTGGTTCTTCAATCGGTTTTTGTGTTGTACTCATAGGATTGAAACCTTCTACCATAGACCCTAGAATTTAATTTGAATTTGAATATAGTGGCCTTAAATCTCATGCACTTACTTTGCAACAATTTTTATTTGACTAAAACGTATACTGACCTGTTGCAGAGCACAAAGGTCCCGCGGGATAATTCCTTAAAACGCGATTCATAGTTTTCAGTAACGGATATTCCTCACATCCACATTTATTTTTAAAATCGTCTAAGTCAAGAGCCCACACCATTCCACCAGCAAGGCCAAGTTTCTTTATTAACTCTGCTTTCAGTTTGATCTGTTCAGCATCATCATAGCTGACCCATTGATCACCTTTATAGGCGAAGGGACCTATTCGTCTTTTCGGATCTTGTACCACGGTCCAACCTAACTTCTGTGTTCTCTCACAAATCTAGGAAAAAGTAATTCTCAATTTATAAATTGGAATCTAACAATGATTTATTCTGCTTTAAATTTGAATATTAAAGTAAATTGTTCACCTCGTAGTAAGATAAGAATCCTCTAGCTCGAGTAGCTTCACCAGCTTCTCCACCTCCATAAGTTGGAGAATTCAGACCAGTTTCGCTCCTCTCTGCGAGAGAAAATGATTGTCCGTAGAGTGGTGCACCCATCACCAATTTCTTGGCAGGAGCGCCTCGCTCCATCCAGTAATGAATTGAATAATTCTAGAAATCAAAAATATCATATGTATTATAGGAAACTTTATAAATTTAATTGCGACCTATTAAGGCAAATATCGACTTACAGCATTGAAAGTAGGCTCCCAATCGTCTGGCAAAGTATAAAGTGGTGCTACGTGGCCAGTTTTTTTGTCCCACTGACCATGGAAGTCATAAGTCATAACAGAAATCCAGTCAAAATATTGGGCTATTTCTGCAACGTCGTATCCTTCGTCTATAATTCGTTTGCTGGGAGATACAGCAGTCGACAAAAGGAGTCCCTTAGGTTTTAATACTGCACTCAGCTCTTTCACTAAATTCGTAAACCCTTCTTTATCGGATGCAGGACCTTTCGTGCAATCCACCTGCCAGCAAACTGGATACTCCCAGTCTAAGTCCAATCCATCAAAGTTGTTTTTCTCTATAAATTGCACTACGTGTGCAATAAATCTTTGTCTAGAATTTGCTGAATTTACCAGACGACTGTACTTATCTCCTTGGGAATCATTCCATCCACCTATTGCAAGTAGTACTTTTTTCCCCTTTGATTTGAAAGCTACAACTCTTTCATAAAATTCTAGAAAAAAAAATAGAATGAGAGATGATTAAAAATTAAAGAAAATAAATCTAGAACCTCTTGTCTGAATACGTACTGTTGTCAACATCAGCCCACGGATCATGCGACTTTATAGTTAAACTGGTTCCATCCAAAACAGCAAATCCGTAAAGTATGTGGGTACATAAATCAGGATCTATATCTTCAGGAAGATATCTACCGCCTTCTTGTCTGTACCAAGCCCAATTTGTAAAGTAGCAAACTACTTTGAATTCACCTTCCTCACTGTCTGTTTTAAGATTCATAGGTTTCGATGATTGTATATCAAGTTTGGTGGATTTTGGAGGTTCCAATCCTAATTCCTGACCAAACGCTGGCGGAGCAATTGCTGTTAACAAAAGATTTTGATTATTTATTTTTTTTTGTACAATCAGCTTTCTTCAACACATAAGTTATTTTAATGATATGTGTACTTACGTCGGTCGTGCTGGTTCGGTGGTTCTGCCAAGACTTGTTGTAAAGTGTGCATTAGAGGATGTGATCCTTCACCACATCTTCCTCTAAAATCATCCAAATCTAAAGCCCAAACCATACCACCACCGAGTCCCATGTCTCTGACGAATTGAGCCTTTTGTCTTATCATATCAGCGTCATCAAAACTGACCCACTGATTTCCTTTATATGCATAGGGACCCATTCGACGTTGAGGGTCTTGAACCACAGTCCAACCACGATTAATTATTCTGTCACATATTTCGTAATAGGCTAAAAACCCAGCTGCCTTCGTGAATTCTCCTGCAGTTCCTGCACTAGCTGGTGAATTCAACCCGGTTCCAGCTTTCGGATCATTGACTGAAAACGCCTGGCCATATAGAGGCATACCCATTACTATATTTCTCGGAGGTGCTCCTTTTGAAATCCAATAATTTATCGAATAGTTTGCGTTAAAGTAGGAGAATTCATCGTCTTCGTGGTAGTACATAGGTGCAACATGTCCAGTTTTCTTATCCCATTGTCCGTGATAATCGTAAGTCATTACTGCGATCCAATCCAAGTATTTAGCTAAAGCTGGTACGTCGTAACCCTTATCTATCACAGTTTTACTTGGAGATACCGCAGCGCTCAGCAAAAGTCCTTTAGGTTTCATTACGCTACTTAATTCTTCTAACAAAGCTGAAAAACCTTGTTTATCGGAATCTGGCCCCTTTTTACAATCCACCTACAAGAGAGTTGAAGATTTTGTAACTTACTCTTTCAATTAATATGGAAAAACACATTCTGTGTTCTTGAGATAAACTTTTCATACCTGCCAACATCCAGGATACTCCCAATCCAAATCCAAACCATCAAAACCGAATTTCTCTATAAATCTCACAGCATGCTCTACAAACTTCTTTCTTGCTGCTGGGTTGTTTACTAATCTGCTGTATTTATCTCCAGCCGAATCGTTCCATCCACCAAGTGCTAAAGTAACTTTCAGGCCTCGTTTTTTGAAAGCCACTACTCTCTCATAAAATTCTAAAAATATGCGAATGTTAATTATACTGAAAAGCGAGAAAGTATTATTAATATTATTTCGAAACTTACGGTTATCAAAGTCCGCCCATGAATCGTGAGCTTTGATAGTCAAGTCTGAATAATCGAGGACAGCAAAACCGTATACAATATGAGTGCAGAGAGTGTGATCTATGTGTTCTGGAAGGTAACGACCAATACCTCTTCGGTACCAAGCCCAATTAGTGAAATAGCACACTACCTAAAAGTCATTGAAAAGTTATTAATTAACTAATCTCAGAAATGAAGTCATATTGTATTTTTTAGCTATTTAATTACTTTGAAATGTCCAGACAAAGGAGACTTTTTCTCAGGATCGACAGCTGGAGTTGGAGTTGGTTTCGGTGGTTCTGTCCAAGTCCATGGATTTTCTGTTGTGATAGTTGGCTTAGGGAAAGAAGTTGTAGGATTTTCTACTGTCACTGGAATATTATTATCCGATTCGGGTTTGCCATCCTGGCATTTCGCACGGATTGGCCAGTCGCAAATATGAGTTTCAGAATTGAAATGAAGACCAGGTGCGCATTGGAATACTTCGTGACGTCCCCATAAGCAAGCTCGGTAACTTTGACAATCACCTGGTACACTTGTATAGCTTCCTGGTGCACAGTTCTGAAAACAAATTTTCATGTGAGTTATAAATTCCACTACTAAAAAATATTCAAAATACTGGCTATAAAATTGACGACTACCTTATCGTTCATATCTTTGATCTTTATCGGCGCCCTTTTATTAGATTTTTTGGAACACGGATTCTTGAAAGCCCAGTCACACATGTTTTTATCAGCATTCCAATTAAGACCTGGACCACATTGTTGTGTTACAAGATCTCCGTTTACACATATCAGAAATTGGTCGCATGAGTTTGGAAAAGAATAATACTGTCCATGTTCACACTCTTTTCCAGGTTTTTTCGTAGGTCTCGTACTCATCGGCCTTGTAACAGATTTTACTGTTGTGGTTCGAGAGGTAGTGGGTATTCTCGTTGAAGTTTCAGGAGCTTCGACAATGGTAGTTTCTGTTACCTTGAGCGGCTTAGAGGTTGTTGCTAAAAAAATTATTTATTATCTCACTTTTTATTTTAAGATGTATGATTAAAAGCTACCTTTTTTCCTACAAGTTTTAGCAAAACTATACTTGAGATGTAATAAAAATAAATATGTGCAGAGGAATATTAGAAAATCTCTACGAAAAGCAATCATTTTTGACTAAACATTCAGCACTACTGTTAATCTGAAGATACTAGAGACAAATAATAGTGAACAATACTTCAGATATCAAGGACTAAAGGAAACGATCGAAAAATAAAAACAGGTTTTCTCTAGTAAGCAATTAATAACTGAAGGCAGATAGTGATCTCAAGTTGAATTGTGCAATTTATGGTATATTCTTCAATTATTTAGCACATTCCTTTCTTTCTATATATTTCCGTATAGGCATTTCAACTGAGTCAGACATCAGTATAATTTTATACTACGTTATAAAAAAAACTTTCTATAGCACTTTCTTGTGAAAGAACAAGGTATTACCTGGTCCTTGTTGACATTTTGCGGAATAGGGCCAATCACAAAGGCGTCGTCGAGAATCCCAATGTAGTCCTGGTGCGCATTCCTCGCGTCTTAGCTCTCCTAAAACGCATCTGAAGTAGGAATCACAGTTTTGTGGATCTGGAATATATTCACCAGAACGGCACTTCATGCCTTCTTGTAACGTTGAACTGGTAGTAGTGCTTCTCCTGTAAATTTTACAGAACGAAAATATTTAGGGTAATTTTCTTTTATATAAGCAGATCAGTAAATCAATCTAGTTTCAACTACCTTGTAGTTGTCGAACGACGTGTAGTTGTTGAAATTGTAGGCTTCTTAGTGGTTGTCGATGGCTTTTCAGTCCACGTAGGCCAAGTAGTCGCTTTGGAAGTTGTACTTGTACTTACAGGCTTAGTTGGTTGTGGCCTTCCATCAAGGGCATCAGAATGTGTCGTTAAAGTTGGAGCTTGAGGAGTGACTGGTTCATCTGGTCTTTTACAATCTTCATTAGACGGCTCTGGTGTTATAAGTCGACCTAAAGAGAAAAATTGGGATTAAAATAATTCATTTAGCATAGTATTTCTATAAAACTCTTTGTAAATTATTGTATTCATACCTAAGGCCCGATTCAAGTTACGCAGAAGTGGGAAAGGTTCCTTGCAACAACGGTTTGTAAAATCATCAAGATCTACAGTCCAAGCTGCCGCTCCTCCGAAGCCACTATCCAAGATATATTGACCTTTTTTCATAATGCTGTTAGGGTCTTCAAAACCTACCCATTGGTCCTTGGAATATGCATTAGGACCTAGAATAAACCAAGTTTAATATCGTAGAGAATGAATAATATTCATTATCCAGACGCAAGAATGAAATCTTACCTGGTCCAGTTTTCCACTGTCGTTTTTTGATTCTTTCACAAATTTCATAGTAAGCTAACATTCCTGGTTGTCTTGTGTATTCTCCTGGTGTGCCTGGTCCAGCAGCAGGATCTCCCAAATTAGAGTGAGATGTTAGGGAAAGTCTATATGATTGACCGTACATGGGAACTCCTACCAACAATTTTTTTCTTGAGGCTCCCAGACTAGTAAGGTATTCCATTGTGAAATTCTGTTAAAATACATAAATCCCATTAAATTATTTGCTGAAGAGCATAAACTCATAATGGAAAAGTCATTAAATACACGCACCACATTATAATAAGAATTGGTATCATCAGTTCTCGAATAAAGTGGTGCTAAGTGACCAGTTTTAGATTCCCAAGCTCCATGATAATCATAGGACATGATAGACATGAATTCAACAATTTTCGAAATTTCCTCAACTTCGTAGGCTTTATCGATAACTTCTTTGTATCCAGATAGTGCAACAGTCAAGATCAATCTGGGTTCTTGCTCGTCAAATTCTTTACGTAACTCTTTAAGCAACTTGGTGAAATTAGGTTTATCTGAATCAGGTCCTTTTTTACAATCGCTTTGCCAACATTTGGGATAGTTCCATTCTAGCGAAAGTCCATCGAAATTGTGCTTCTTCAAGAAATGTACTGTTGAAGCTACGAATTTTCTTCGAGAAGATGCACTGCTTACTAGCTGAGAATACTTATTGCCAGAACTATCAGTCCAGCCACCTAAAGCTAATAGTACTGAAGGGCCTTTTACTGAAGTTATACGCTGATACAAATCTAAAAAGAAAAACATAAAATTAAGAGTGTGCTAATCGACCACTTTTAAAATGGTACAAGGCGAGTGAATAACAAAATACACTAACTGTTTTCTATATCCGCCCAAGGATCGAAAGAATGAATCACCAGCGATTCAGGGTTAAGGCCAGCATAAGCGTATATAATGTGCGTACACAAACGCGTGTCTAAATGCTCAGGTACAAATTTTCCTTCTCCCTTTCTGTAAAACGCCCATGAAGTAACATAGCAAACTATTTTTTTATCATCTTCTCGTAGTTCAAGTTGTTCTAATTGCTGCTTTTCACGCAATTCTTCCAACTTGATAGCAGATGAAGCTCGATTGCTATGTCCTGGATCACAAATTTCCGGTCTTGCTTTAACGCATTTTCCAGTATCAGAATCGTAGAATCTGCCAAATCCGCAGGATCCATGGTATTTATACCCTTTGATACAGGATATGTATCCTGAGCAGTTGTCAGGATCGCTCATCAATCCTGGTTTCAAACATTTCTCCGTAGGCATATCATATTTGCTCAGCCCTTTGATAGCAGAATTTAGTATTGGCCAAGGGTTGCCACAAATTCCCTACAATTAAGACATCATGTTAGGATTTGTATATTGAAGCTCTGATGTAAACTCAAATTTGTAAGTACATACCTGGAAATCATCTAAATCCAAAGATGACAATGACACACCACCCAATCCAACAAATCTTACGTAAGCTGACTTAATTTTTACTGAGATAGGATCATCATATCCAACCCACTGATCTCCTCTTTTCGCGTATGGTCCTTCTTCATCTCTTCCTGACATCCACATATTTCCCAAGTTTTCACATATCTGAAAATGATATCATTTGTATCAAGGAAACTTTATGGATAAAATACAATAATTAAATTATTTCTTATTTACCTCATAGTAAGCAAGTGCTCCACGATGATTCGTATAAGTGCCTGAGTGTCCAGGACCAACCACAGGAGAACCAGCCACAGTAGAATTGCTTAATTTCAACGTAAATGAGCTTCCAAAAAGTGGAATGCCCAAAATGATTTTACGAGGATCAACGCCTTTACTAATCCACTGGTTAACAAATTCAGAGACAAAACTTAGAGGAGCAGGGTGGTAAGCAATTGCTTCATTTGTTGTACTTCTCCATGCTCTAAAGAACATAAAGTCTGTCATTGAAGCTACTTCAGGATCAACGTAATCTTCTGGTCTCGTCGCAAGAGCTAAAATATATCCTTCCTTCTTTAGAGAGGGGTAGAGCTTCTTTAAGAGCATTCGAAGTTCTTCATTTGAACTGTTTTCCCAGTCAATTTCCACTCCATCAAATTCGTATTTCTTCACGAAATTCAGAACTGACTCAACAAACTTTTCAGTGTGATCGAAATCATTAAACAATTCTTGAAAGATTCTTCCATTCTCTGGAGAACCAATCGAGATTAGGACTTGTAAGCCAGGATCTCTTTTCCGTAGACCGACAGCTGTTTTATATCCTCCTGTGAATCAAATTTATTTTATTATTGTACAATACGGTAAATTTGATCATATTTTTTAACGTTTAAACGAACTCATTGGTACCTTTGATCTCGTCATAATCAGGATCTCGTACTGTCACAGTTAATTCGTGAGGATCTGAAATTATCAGAGATGTTAATGAAGTTGTGAAACGAAGTCAAAAAATCAAGACTCGATTTTCTTAAAAATGTAATACTGACCTATTGTTGCTGAGTTATATACTAAATGAGTACATTTCCGTGTCGGTATAGCTTGAGGAAGTAGAGAGAATGGATCCATTCTGTATGCTGCCATTGCTTCCAAATGACAAACAACTTTAAATTCGCTATCCATTTTACGAACTGTTGGTGTTTGTAATTCTTCAAGCCAGATTGATTCATGATCAAAACTAGATTCAAAGTGAGGTTCTACTCGATGTTCCACTGCATCTCTCAATGGTATTCTTCCATCTCTGAAAAAATAAATTTTGTTTTTTAAACTTGCTCTTCTATTCTTAAAGGCGTTGGACCCAATTATTAAACTCGAAATTCCATTCTCCATTTTATTCAAAGAAAATTATAGATAAATGTTTTCTCGCTCTGTACACATAATTGTAGTTAAAAATTGATTAATCCTACAGAGGGAAAAAATTCTATTTTTAATATTTGTTGAGTAAAATGAAGAAATCGAATTTTTAGATTAGAACTTGGCTCCAAGGTCCTTAATAGATTTACAAAATCAATAATCATTACACAGCCGAATATATCTCTTTTTTTCTATTTACAGATTATAATTCTTCGTTAACAAGACCGCCCACTTAGAACTGTTTCACATGAGCAGTAATTATGGAATTATCAAAATGGGGTAAGTTTTTTTCATTAGGTTCTTTTCTAACTATTTCGTATATATCTATTTTTATGTTTGCAGGTCTGTTTTTTAAATCAAACTGTTACCTAGGATAAAATATAACTTACTGTTTTCGATCAATATTTAACGCTCCCCATTTTGCGTCTTGTATTATATTTATTTCTGATGGAATAGCTTCCACAGCATCCCTGAGTGGTAAAGTTTTAGATCCATATTTTGAGTCGTCGATGATTTTTCCCGCTTGCTGTTTTATCGCAGCTTCTATTTGTTGTGGAAGACTTTCCACTGATCCACGTTGAAAAGTTAAGATGTTTGGTACTTCTGCGAGTCTTTTCTGCACTTGATGTGGTTCAGGAAGCGGAAGGTGATAGGAAGTCACCAAGGTCCAAGTAGCTAGACCCACTAGGGTCAAAGTGAGCCACCCCATGACTTTTAAAACAAAAATAATTTTATTAGTCAATTTTAAAGTACTAATTAATGTACTAAATTTCAAAAATTCAACAAACTAATAATTATTTCTCTAATATACATTTAATTTTAAAAGAAAAATGAAGACTCTTAATTTAAAAAATACTTAATATTATCACTTCAACTTGTTAAAAAGAACTCTTGCTATAAGATTTATTCATACAGACAAAGTGTGAATTTTTAACGGTTTCATTGCAATCGTTGTGTAGCATTTAAAATACATTGCGTGGTCAGAATTAAATTGTCACATTGAAATTGATATTTTCAAAACTACTTTTCAAGTTCACCACTTCACAAACTATAAATAAAAAAATGTGTTATACCCAAGACACTCAATAATTTTTAAATTAATATTTAAAATGAAACCGAGTACAGAATAACAATTAGATAAAATAATATACAAAATGCAATTTAAAAAGAAGAGGAAATAAATAAACAGGTAAAATCGTTAAGATTTACCTCCGCGAATAATTCTTCACAAGAAGCTTTTACCGATGAGTAAAGAGCACTGATACTATCCTGTCTCTGGGTCCCCTACCTCGCGGGGAGGGTGAACGACAAATGTGGTATTCTGAACGCGTATAGGGCCCATATATACTCATGGGACCCCGCGACCCCGCGTCGAAATCTTCGACGTTCCTTGTTCCAGCTACAAGTCGTCCTTTCCTTCGTCGTCGCAACTCATTTAGAAGTTCCATCAACAGCATAACTCAAGAATTGATAGCACACTCATTACCCCTTTAAGGGTGTAAAGTTCTAATCTAAAAATTCGATTTCTTCATTTTACTCAACAAATATTAAAATTTGAATTTTTTCCCTCTATAGAATTAATCAATTTTCAACTACAATTGTGCCCAACGCCCTTAACACAATAATTATTATTTATTGCTGAAGAAAAATAGAATCTCTGAGTAGATTTATCTACTTTTGCGCCTCAATAAATAAGGATAACCCTTTTTTACTTTTTTAATCCTAGATACTTGTAGCTTTCATTAAACTTTGGCTAAAATCATATAAAAAATCAAGTGTTCTTGTTTCCAATATAAAAACTAGCCTCTCCTGTTCAATTATCATTATATGGTTGGAGAACTAAAAACAAATTTTCGAAAATTGCTCAAAGGTCGAACAATTATTTTTTTTTTCCCTTTAGTACACTTTTATGGTACAACTGCAACTACCCTCATTAAAATCCAAGGTTCCTGGATGCACGGACGAGCGATTCCAAAAACTATGACCCATAATCAAGTGTTACATTACATGATCGTAAACGGGAACTAGCACTTGTTCAGAAGCTTTTCAGAATTATTTGTTTATTTGTTTGCAGACTTGCATCTCGATTTTGTATTTCATTTAGAAAAAAGGAGTATAATAATTCTTTGCACGTCCACATCAATAGACGAAGGTCTTCCTCTTATCAAGAACCCAAGTATCTTTGTCAAACATGACGCCCTGCATTGTAAGCAGTAATTGCAATCGAAGGAGTTTAAGGAAGGTCGTCGCAAAATTGGAAGTAAAAATATTTTAGAAAAATGATAACTGATCAATAGATAAATCACATTTTAATATGAGGAAATTTATATATGAAAAGTAGGCTATATGAAACAAAAATATAAATATAAATATAAATATAGTTTTGAGTTGCATGTGAATTCAAGGTCTTTAATAGAAACATGGAGCTAATTAGTTTCTTACGGTGATGTGATAGTTATTTCTCGTTTTTTTAAATTCCAAATTGATAAGATCTCGTTTTTGCCTTAATAAGTTCAATCGTCAACGCGTCATATATGTAGGCTCTGCTCATTATAGAAAAAGGTCATTGGCATCACAGGTTACCGTATGGTTTGCGAGGATCAAGCAAACCTGTTAATGGAATTGCTAATCCGTCCCACCACTTTAAAGTATCTCGACGACGAGTGACAGGTAACAGAATTTAGACAGGTGATACACGAATTAATCATTTGGAACTTACAGGACTCTGTCGAGACCCATGGATCAAATTTTTTTCAAAGGATAATAACTTTTTGAAATAAATATATTAGAGGAGAGAGTATCTTTCTCCTTAGTAGAAATTTAATGCAAATTATTTTTTTAATAATATTATTGACTAGCCAATTTAGAAAATCTTGCATTTGAAATAAGATCAAGAAATAAAAGGACTGAAAAAACTGACTCTTAAATTATTATAATTAGATGACAAGTCGAATTGTTGAACAGTTCAATGGCCCATGTTTTCAAAAATTTGTGTCTTTTTTTAGTACCTTAAAATCCACTTAATAAGCTGTTTTTAATGATTACAAGTGCCGTTAGACACTTACAGAGGAAAACTTTACATTAATTAAGAATTCGTTGGTTCTCAAACTTAATCTTTGCTTTAGGTCTAAGAATTCTTATATAATTTTGTATATTTTTCATCTCTTTATAGAATTTTTTACAAGAAGTTAACTAGCAAGAGAAATAGCTTTTTTGAATACGTTTATAATATAACAACATAACGTATGGAGCGAACATTTTTTTATTTAAAAAAAAAATTGTTCAAGTCGAAAAATTTCGTACTCTCTAATTTATTTGAAACTTTACACGAAAAAACACTTAATGCCATCAATTTAAACTAGACGTTGTATAATTACTGCAAAAGCACCTTTCATATATAAATTTAAGACTACAAATTTTCCTAAATGTCTGTTTTGATAAAAATTTAATTTTGATAAGATTTGTACAGTTATCTTACAAATCAAATAATTTCCATATTGTATTTCAGTCTATTTTAAATATTTTTATCTCATAATAGCTCTCGATGATCTGCTGTACGTTAAGTGAGTTAGGTAATTTCAAATTTAAATTCACATAACTGATTGAAAACGACCGTTTCAGAAACATATTCAATCAATAAAGTTTCTTGTATATTAATACTATATACCAGTCAGGTTACATATATAAAATTACGTATATGGAGAAAATGATTATATTATTAAGCTGAGGATCGCCAGCTGAGAAATAAGAATCAATTTATTTTGAGTTTGAAGTCAAACTTAGAAGATTTTAAGATTTTAAGCAGATTTGAATGCCTAATGTTTTAAAAAGCTTTTCCTTGAAATTTAAAATTTCAAATTATTTAGTTTTTATAACTTAATTATTAATTTTTAGTTTAATCTAAATAAACTAGATTTTCATCTTGAGTAGTTTCCCAAATAATCAACAAGTAAAATTTTTGCAGAGGCGTTGGAATCTTCTCGATGGAAAAGGTCGGTCCATACCCTTGCCGTGCAGGAAACTCGAAGCTGACAATCCACTCCACCCAGATTGAAAAAAATAAACAACGTAGAGTTTAAAAA
Source organism: Synergus umbraculus (assembly GCA_900474325.1). Taxonomy (NCBI): domain Eukaryota; kingdom Metazoa; phylum Arthropoda; class Insecta; order Hymenoptera; family Cynipidae; genus Synergus; species Synergus umbraculus. The sequence goes on from UCOK01018951.1 coordinate 45,677, forward strand.
ACATCCTCGTCAGCTCGTCTTTACAGAAAATATCTGAAAGACATGTGTAAACGTAAGTTATTTAAATTATTTCCTAACTATAATTATCGGTACTTCAATCTGTTTGAATCTGACAAGTTCAATTAATTTTTTCTAATCCCTATACATATATATATAATGTATTCGGTATTTGTTTTGAAACTGATCATATTGTTATAGGAAGATTGATACAAAAATATTGATTGTTTCTGATTTGTTGCTTCCAAAAAATTAATAACAATATTTGTTATGGAAGGTCGCTAGAATAAGTTTTGTAGCACTTTCCCTCTCTGCACAAACATGTCCGAGATGTTGGACACCCTGTATGCAAAACTACTTTCTTCAGCACTGATCCTAAAAGGATCAAAGGAATTTCAATTTACACCCTACTCGTACTTTCTTTGGTCATGGTCACTGACCTTTAGCTTGACTCGCTCGACTCAATCGCTTATCGCGTTTATTTAATTCCATATAGCAATACTTCTCTGTATCAGTGCATGTATATGCAGAGAGTCAACTGACAGTGGAATAGGAGGGTCACCTTGATTTTGGCTTCAAGATCAGGTTCTGGGCCTTGCTACCTGCTAAATTGGAACCAGTGTTGGCGCGACCAAATGTATATTGCTGCACCTGCACATGCCCATCCTTTTGGAGCGTTGACCCTTCTCATAATATAAGATTCACTCTATTCAATTGTTTTCAAATTGACATCAAAATACCAACTCTTTCTCCCCATTCTCTTGATAGCTTGAATTTTATTCAATCCAGAGCATTACGAATTAGAAAATGAAATAGTTGGAAAGTTCAGTTAGATTCCAAGTCAATTTGGATGGCTTATTGGCTTCTATTTAAAATTGTAAGGGTGTTGGAGCCAAGTTCTAATCTGAAAATTTGATTTCTTCGTTTTATGCCAAAAAAATATAAATTAAATATTTTTTCGCTCTGTATGCAGTCTTATAGTTGAAAAAAGATTAGCGCTACAGAGCGAAAAAATATTTATCTATAATTTTCTTTGAGTAAAATGGAAAATGGAGTTTTGAGCTTAAAACACTTGGGTCCAAAGCCCTTAAATTAAATTAAATTGACAAATTTATTTTAGTTTGAGAGCTTCCAAATGAAAATTGTTCACTTTTAATTTTCTTTCTTGGACTTTAATGGCCACTCGGCTTTTGTACTGACAATTAATGCACTTGAAAAAAGCTGTAGAAACTAAAAAAGCAAATGGACCCCTCTCAAGCAGCGAACACCCTATGTGCGCAGAACATATTGAATACGAATGGGTCATACAGCTACTTTAGGATCTTTATCCCTACTGTAAATTTTGTACTTTATACTTTGCGTTCTGCGTGCATGGTGATGACCTTAAGCTAACAAAGGAAGATCCTCTTTCCTAACGGATCTCATATGATGGCTAAAAACTTCAAATAATCCAGATATAATTTATTCCCTTTGCCTGTTCATTAATCCTTCAAGATATTTCGAATTTTTATTATTATTAATTTTAAACCGTGGGACAAGTTATATACAGCCCTAGAGTTTCTTTGCAAACCTTAATTATTTTCTGTGTCGTAAGCAGATCTTACAATCGATACACATATTATATTTAAAATTATCTTATAGTTAATCTTGCGCATAATGAATTGTAGCGGATAAACTAAATCTAATTTTCTTCTTGAATGCTTATTTCCTTACTCTTCTTGAATTCATTGTCAATTTTATATAACCGCGTCTGCTGGAGAAGGGAATATTTTTCCAGGAATATACCTGTCGTTTACAGGAGTGTCATTTGCAGAAAACAAAGTTAGATAGGAAGCCCTCGATGGCAGTAGACCCTGTATATAAAAGAAATAAAATGCCTTGCAAGCATGCATATCCTTAGAAGACAAATTACTGGCAAGATCTAATCACAAAAATAGTCGCGTAAACATTAAACACAAATCAAAGTAAGTGAAGCAAACAGTATTATAGATTCAGAAATAAACTTACAAGTGGTGAAAACTTTGAAAATAAAGTAAAAGTTTTAATGGCTTTTTATTGTGTTGTGTATAATTTAACTTATATTTTTAGTTCTTCAAACACCAAACTATGCGGTTTTACATATCCTTCATTCTTGCGGCTGTCATTGTGGTGGGCATAGTGTCTTGTATTACGGCTTCAATGGAAGAGGTTCCTGGAAATATTATGATGTCAAACTTCCCATACGGGAGAGGACTGGTGAGTTGACCTTTTTCATTAAGAATAAGGAAATTTTATTTTTTCCTATTTTTAAATTAGAGTACTGCAAAATCCTTTTTATTTTGTATAGAAAAAGTCATTTGAAGTCTACTTCTTTTTAACTTTAAAAGTAGATGTTTTTAGTGGATGTTTTCAAACTTTGAAAATTAATTAATTAAATAATTATTCAATTCCCTATTATCTAATTAAAAAAAGGTTTGCAAAGCAATTTTTTGATACTTCAAAGTCATCTAAATTATACCATTGTTAATATTTGAATAGTAAACTATTCGTTTTTGAACGTGCGTTCCTTTTTTTTAATTTTTCTATTTGAGAACGGTTATTCAACCTTCAAATACAAAAATAAAAATATTGTTAAAAAATTGATGTAACTGATCCTATCTGCCTAGCACTTAAGGAGGAAAAAAAGGTTATAGATCGGAATGGTAATTACTTTTTTAGTTTGTGGTTCGTCAGATCAAGTTTAATATTGACAAACTACTGAATACCTTAATATAACTCTATTTTAATTTTTTTATATTTGCAGGACAATGACCTCCAGTTAGGAAGAATACTTTTGCTGCCTCAACGAAATTGTTATGCAAAACGTAACTCTGAGTTAATTAACTCTTTACTAGGCGTTCCACAGAATATGAACAACGCAGGAAAATGAATAAGTATATTATGTGTTTGCAAAGATAAATTAAATAATAGACCCTGCTTTTTTGCTTTTAATGTAAAAGAAGGCAAGAAATGTCACATTGTACGTTTCAGATTCATCAAATTAACAGAATCGCATCTTTCAATTCTTAATTAATTTATCAATAAATAAAAAAATCGCAGAGAAACATTTTTAATTATTGAAACCTATAATTCTTCCTTTAACCTGTAATTTTGAAGAATATTTGACCATATCCTAATTTTAAGCTAAAATTTCTTAAGGGCTTGAAAATATTATACCGACGTTTTTTTTAAATTTTTTTTTATTTTCATACCTTGATACAAATTTGTGTTATTATCTATGAATATATAATATTGTTCAAAACTTAAGATGGAAACCGCCTCCAGACGATGGTGGTCTACCTCCTTCTAATAAACCCATATGAAAGCCAGAAGAATTTATATCTACATCATCCCCATCTCCCAGCTGTTTATATTCTTTACCACCACTTGGAGGTTTGGGAGACGCGTTATTCCCTGTTCTTGTTCCTAGTTCAGATTTTGCAGGCCATGTAGGGAACATTTTGGGATCAATAGGTAACGGAGCTTCAGTAAAATAAGAATGTTTTAATGCATCTTCTGCTGTTATTCGTTGTTGAGGATCGTACGTCAAAAATCTGTAACAAACGATTCAAATTAATTATTGTTAAATTTGCAAAGAAACAAGAGAAATCATTACAATTACATTAAATATTAACTTTTAACTATACTCACTTATTCAGCAGCTCAACTCCCAAATCACTCAAGGTTCTACATTTCTGCTTCATGTTGTTAAGGGGATAATGTGAGAATGTCATGTTTTTTGGAACTGGTAATTTCGAAAAACCTGGCCAAATTCGTTCACTTGGTGTACCAAGTTCTTTGAAAATCCTGTTTATCTGATCTTTTTCGTTATGACCAGGAAAGAGTGCTTCCATTCTCACAAACTCGGCGAAAATACAACTGAAAATTAATGAACACAATTATATTCGATATAGACTTATCTAATATATCTATAATTGGAAGGAAATATTTACTACTTATATTTTCAACTTACCCGACAGACCACATGTCGATTGGTGTACTATATTCCTTCTCGCCGAGAAGAAGTTCAGGTGCTCGATACCATAGTGTTACGACGATAGGCGTATATTGTCTAAGAGGAGAACCGTATTCCCTTGCTAACCCAAAATCACCGACTTTCAAAACACCTCTATGGCTCAACAACAGATTTGACGTCTTTAAATCCCGATGCAAAATCCAATTGTCATGCAAGTGCGCTACAGCTCGCAATAACTGCTGCATTAAACATTTTACTTCCCCTGAAAATAATTTACGATGTTATTGTTTGGATTATTATTTATAAAATAGGAAAATTTGCCTAAGATTTGTAAAGACACTACGTCGCCTTAGGATTATACAATGCTATGTCCACTTTTTGAAAATCATACTAACTTAAAAATTTCAAAAAGAGGATATTGTACAGTTTAATTCTAGGGCGAAGATTACACTAGTGACTTACCAGGTGTGAAAAATTGCTTCTTTTGTGACTTACCAGGAATAAAAACTTGCTTTTTCATTTTCATAGTTTCCATCAATGATTTTAGATCGTGTTCCACGTAATCCATAACTATAAATATCTTATCCATATTACTGCCGACGACTATTTCACGGACAGTAACTATATTTGGATGCTGAGCTTTCAGTAAGGTATTTATTTCTCTCAGACTTGTGATGGGAAATCCTTCTTTTTCCTTCTCCATCTTGAGTCGTTTTAATGCAACTATTTCTTCTGTCCTCTTATCTCTGGCTCTATACACAACACCATAGGTACCTTCTTCTATACGATTCAGACATTGAAATTCCTCGACACTTCTGCAACCTAAATATTTTTAAGATATAAATTTTATAATTTTAAAAATAGATTTTAATTTATAAATATATCAACAAATAGTCTAGGATTAGAACAGTGGATATTTAATTTAATAACATTACCTTGGATGGCTGGTAAATACGGAGGCAATTCAGGCACTTCTTCAACCTTCTCTTCCGCTTCTTCACCTTTTACTGCGCCATTTGAATCAACATGTCCTGGGGAATCTCCTTCAGAATGATCTGACTTTGCTAACCGTTCGACCGACAAAGGACTTGGATTGTTGTAATCAGATCCTTCATTCGATTCATCATTCGAACCTTTATTGGAGTCATTCGAGTCATTCTCGTCTTCATCGTCATCGTCATCGCTACTTGAGTCCGTTGAATCCGAAGAACGTCTATCTGTAGATCTTTCACGAGTACTCGTGTGTTCCTCAGATGAACGCCTAAAAAAGATAAACATAATTTTATAACAGCAATTCCTCTCTTCTGCAGTAAAATTAAATGTTTCCAAACTTACTCTGCAGATCTAGATCTGGCATCCTCTGAATTTATCGGACTAGGACTTTCATCTGATAATTCAACTATAGAGGCATTTGGATTCAAATCAGGACTTAAGGCGCGTTTTTCTCCTCTTTTCAATCTTCTCGCCTCTAACTCTAACCTGGATACCTCTTTTCTCCTAGCCATTTCTCTATCAGCTTCTAAAAGCCTATAAGCCCAAAAACTAAATTAAATATCTGTTAGTTATCAGGATTTAATCATATGAATATTTAAATACTTCCAAAGTACAACAGCTAGATGGAATTTTTTTACCTTTCTTTTCGAAGTTCTTGTTCTGTCATTTCCTTTGGATCTTTAGACATCACTGGAATTTCAGCCACTTCCATCTCATCTTGTTCGTCATTATTGTCAATTTCCATTACACCTCGTATGTTTTTTTCACGATGTAAATTTTCTCGTTCAACTTTTTCTCTATCCCTATCACGTATTCTCTCGTGTTTGTGAGATCTTTTATGACGTTTTTCTGGACGTTCCAGCATGTCAGTTTCGGAATATTGTTCTTCTACCATACGAATATGTCTACGCTCATCCGTCCTTAGTTCACGACGTCCATCATCAGTCGGACGGAGTTCATGACGTTCGCGAATTTCTTCCATTCGTATATCACGACGATCCCTTGGTTCCCTTATTTCACGGGATTCTTCCAAGCGCACATCACGTCGAGATTCCCGGATATCGCGTGGATCTTCTCGCCTTTCTCGTCGTTTATCTAACAATCTGGATAGAATCACACTTTATAAATTATTATAGTATACAAAAAACTGATAAGCCTAATTACTTCATAGTATTTTGAGCGCATATCAGAAAACATAAGCAATATTTGACAAATAAAGTATTTAAAAGTATTATACCTTTCTCGTAAATCTTCTAATACTCTATCTCCAGTATTTCTCTCTTTTCTTTCGTGTCTGGAAGATTCTCTATCTCTAGAATGTCCTTCGATCCTTTCCCCACGCTCGATCCTTTCTCGTTCTCTTTTTGAACCATCAGAACGTTCTCCTCGATCTAAAGATTCCATATCGTGTCTTCTATGCCTGTGTTTATCTCTGTGTCTTTCATCTCCGCGATCATGATGACGAGACTTTCGTTCTTTATCCTCTTTGCGATCCCTTCTTTCACCATGCTTTTCACGTCTTCGTGGAGCATTTATTTTGTGATGCCTTATTACCGCTTGTGGCGGTTTTATATCAAGAGAATCCGTTGTATCGGCTCCTTCTTCTTCTGAAAAACTGTTAAAGCAGGTTAAAGTAAATGTATTAGTAAATGATATGTAACTTAATATTATCGCATCACCGTGTCAATTAATCTTAATTTCGAATGTTGACCCTCACTTTGTGCCTTCTATAATTTCCTTCTAGAGAATATTTTACTCTCAAATTGGTGGTTTGCCTTAAGTGTCGAAACGTTCGGCTAGACGGACGCAAAATTTCGACTAAACGACCAGCTAGACGGATGAATCAATCCCTAAGTATTTCGTCCGGATGAAGTTCTCTAAGATAATTCGCATATAATGGCACTCTCTGCCGCAGCCGGACGAATTATTTTAGATAAATTCGTCCGGCTACTGGCTACTGGCAGTGTACATTGTACTGCAGCCGAATTAATTATTTTGTCAAAAACGTCCGTCTAACCGGATGTATAGTCGCATTGTACGGTATAACTTCAATATCTGAATTAAAATGTGCCGTTTTGAACGCTTTGTTGCTTTATACAGAATATAACAACAAAATCATTTTAACATACGAATTATACCTAACCTCAAATATTCTCATATAGTGCATATTTTAGATCATACCTGAAGTTTTCTGTTTCCTTCTTTGGACTTTTTTTAATCTCTCCGTCTTCACTTTGATTGTCTATTTCCATTTCATATCTAGAATCTCCCATTATGTTCTTTACCATTTTACCATGTTTATAGTTTAACCACTTCAACCCCTTTAACCACAATTACTAAATAACAAAATATATGTGAGTAACGGATATATGTCACAAAACGAGGCACCCTGCGCGCGCATTGTTTTGGCTTCCGTTGGAGAAATTCTCCCGTTGGTCAACACTTTACGCGCGCAATTCAAAATCGAGTTAATTTACTTCGATTGTGAATCGCGCGCCAGATTACAGCCAATTGCAGAATTTCTCCAGCAGGAAGCCAACGCGTGCTGTGCGCGCAAGCCCAGTTTGAAATGGTTCTGTCCTTTTCTATCTTATTGTCTTATTGGCCTATCTCTCTCGGTTACGTGAGAAAAAAGATAAAGCAATATGATAGAAAAGGACACACCTATTTTCGGTATCATCAAAAATCCACCAGATGGCACTTTAGTCTGTTGAACTGAAAGAGTGATTGCCTCTCTATATTGTTTTTATATTCAAGATGACAAGCACTTCCTATCTTTTGTGTTTCAGCGTGTGATACATTTTTGAGGTTCAATTAATTAAAATCGTTAAAATAAGATAAATGAGTGCATAGGATTAAGGTAGAAGATACAAGTCTGCACAGGCTTCATCATGACGCTCATAAATAAGGTAAATATGGAAATAAAAGAAAGAAGGAAGTAAATACTTTATCTAAAAGAAGTGTTATCTGTAATCCTGTAATGTATGTTGTGATTTAAATCATTGTGGATGTATTTAACATTTTAGATGGAGGTAGATGAAAAAGTTGCGAAGGGAGAAGGTTTTAAACCGTATTATATTACAAAGATTGAAGAGCTTCAGTTAGTAGTAGCTGAAAAAAGTCAAAACCTTAGACGATTGCAGGCGCAGCGAAATGAACTGAATGCAAAAGGTAAATTGTTTATTTTTGATCAAATAGATATTTAACGTAGAACATGAATCATCTTACACGTATGCTAAGTACTAACTTCATATTTAATATTTGACAGTACGTATGTTGCGAGAGGAATTGCAGCTTCTTCAAGAACAAGGTTCTTATGTCGGAGAAGTTGTCAAGCCGATGGATAAGAAGAAAGTCCTTGTCAAAGTTCACCCTGAAGGCAAATTTGTGGTAGATTTGGATAAGAATATCGATATTAACGATGTGACTCCAAATTCTCGAGTTGCCTTGCGAAATGAAAGTTATACTCTACACAAAATTTTGCCAAATAAGGTTGATCCTCTCGTATCCCTGATGATGGTAGAAAAAGTACCAGACTCTACGTACGAAATGGTTGGTGGTTTAGACAAGCAAATCAAAGAAATTAAGGAAGTCATTGAGTTGCCGGTTAAGCATCCCGAGCTTTTTGATGCACTTGGTATCGCCCAGCCAAAAGGAGTACTTCTCTATGGACCACCCGGTACAGGAAAAACCTTATTAGCAAGAGCTGTGGCTCACCACACAGAGTGCACCTTCATTCGTGTATCTGGATCTGAATTAGTTCAAAAGTTTATTGGAGAGGGATCGCGAATGGTGCGAGAATTATTCGTAATGGCTAGAGAACATGCTCCGTCTATTATTTTTATGGATGAAATTGATTCCATTGGAAGTTCTCGTATTGAGTCTGGATCTGGAGGCGACAGCGAGGTAAGAAACTGCAAACTGCAACATGCACATCAGCCATACAAGTTTTAAATATTACTGTTACTTAATATCAATACTTGATAATATTTTAGGTGCAACGTACAATGTTGGAACTTCTAAATCAATTGGACGGTTTTGAAGCAACTAAGAATATAAAAGTTATTATGGCCACAAATCGAATCGATATTCTGGATCCAGCCTTGCTACGTCCAGGTCGTATCGATCGTAAAATAGAATTTCCTCCTCCAAATGAAGAAGCTAGGTTGGACATTTTAAAAATCCATTCAAGAAAAATGAATTTAACGCGCGGCATCAATTTGAGAAAAATTGCTGAATTAATGCCTGGCGCATCTGGAGCAGAAGTTAAAGTAAGTGTCACTATTGTACTGAGTAATACGTAATTCATATGTGACAATGATGACAAGTACGTTATTAACCATAATTATTTTTTACAGGGAGTATGTACGGAAGCCGGTATGTATGCTCTTCGTGAACGTCGTGTTCATGTAACTCAAGAGGACTTTGAAATGGCTGTAGCTAAAGTTATGCAAAAGGACTCTGAAAAGAATATGTCGATCAAGAAGCTATGGAAGTAAATGCCTCTGCTGTGGTAGAATTTTCTCCACCTGTTTTTTAACATATTATATACTAATGTGAAAAATAAATTTCTTGATAAAGAAAAAAACAAACTGAATTCTTTAATACTAGACAATTAATCATATATGTATATATATATATTACAACATCCTCATGTACAGTGCCCTACATTAATGACTTTCTTTATAAACATGTCAACCCAACCCTGGTTTCCAGAAGAGAAACCAGGGTTGGGGTGAAATGTTTACAAAAGAAGGCATTAATGCAAGGCACTGTACGTGAAGATGTCATATTTTGCACATATTTTTCTTGTCTTCACATTTTTACTCATGGGTGAGAATTTTTTTTAATGAAAAAAAAGCAGACGACGAAAGTAGCAGAAAGGCAGAAAGTGCATCAGTCATATCAAAGTGCATATAAGTTAATACATAATATATATAAGTTTCGAATAATGGAAGACGAGTAGAAAACTCAAAATACAACAAAAAAGAAATACAAAGTTAGAAAAGAAAAAAGTAAAAAATCACAATCAAAAGTTGTAGAAAGGTTTACTGGCTATGCGAGTAATAAACAGTGAAAAACAATAAAAACCTTCTTGAAATGTTATGACTGTGAGATTTTTCAGGAAGGTGACACTGAATGGTTTACACAATCTACAAGATTAAGTTGCATTATCGAAATAGAATAGCACATTAGCGTGTTAGGATTGTGTGAGATACGTGGTGACAGAAAATGTGGAACCGAGGTCGTCTTGCCAGTTACTTTTTGTGCTTCTTGATAGTTCAAGTTAAGTTTTCAAATTCTCGTACGTCTTGGAAACTAAACGCCGACAAAGTTGTAAAATCAACAGAATTTGTACCTCAAGTGGAAGATGATCCAATCTTAGATATTCTTACAAGTAGTTCTAGCCATGGAAATGGCCAGGGTTGGAGTAAGTCATCTACACCGCTTAAACAGGAAAAGCTGCAGGTTTACTGCACTGAATGTAAAGGTTTCGTCTCTGGAAACCATGATCGGTAAATTATCCCTCTTATTCACAACTGCAATAGCATTCTTCACTTTTTATTAGTCGAAATTTAGTCCGTGCATGTTAAACTATTTCATTTTGAAAATAGAATGCAGAATTGACCTTTGTGAATTATACCTCTGCACTATTTGCACAAATGTAGAAAAGAAGCACATTTTTGTCCATTTTCTCATTTGTTTTTGTTTCAATTCTTTTCCATGTTAAAAAAAGAGACATAACAACTTGATCATTTTATGTGGAGTGCATGCTTTAGGTACTATTCAAAACCCACATCAGTAATCACTCATCTAAAGCTTTCATAGTGTATACTTTATGTAGTTTTATGTTTTTGCCCGTAGTTAGTATTTGTGTGTGGCCTGCTGTTCTTTCAGCGTTCAGAAAGTCTTAACTTTCGTCCCCTTGGCAGACGATTTTCGTCATATGCTTTGAAAGACGCAACCAACACCTCGGAAACTCGAACAAATGGAGAACAATTTGCATGTACTACTGGTCAACAATGTGATGATCTTATTTTGGATTGCGGTAAACCTGTTAATTTCACATATTATGACAACTTGATTGGTGTCGCAAATAGAAACAAGCATCCACTAGTTCCAGAACCAAATGTTGTGTTACTCTTCAAAAAGAACGATGGCAAAGTGACAGATATAGACATCGATATTTTGGAAAGGCGATTAAAAAAAGCAAAAAGAGAGGTATGTACAGCCTTATATGTAACTGGACTCAATTGATTCTTTTTAATAACGCAGATGTCTTTATTTTTCTCTGATTACTCAAGATAACTCACATAAATATAATTCTCACATAAATCTACTCACATAAATGTAATTTATTGTAGAAGCCAAAATCTGTTCAACTCTACAATCAAATTGGAAATTTTTGGCGAATCAAGGGAAATGCTCAAAGATCAATCGAGTGCTTTCGAAGAGCACTGGCTGTGTCACCTCATAATGCAGAAGTTTTATTAAATTTGGCAAGAGTGTTGTTAGTTTTACAATACTTAGATGATGCAACGTATTTAGCCAGACGTTCGTTAGAGTTACAGCCACCTGATCGAAATGCATGGGAACAATATTTAACGCTCGGTCAGATATTTAAGGTAAATGTTTATCGTTTACTTTATTTTTTAGCAGCTATATCATTTATGTATATAGTTATTTAGCTTGGGGATATTCAAGTATTACGTAAGCAGCTTGTGGCCTTTTCACATTTATGATTAAAATTTTGTAGGCCTACGGTCACTTCCAAGAAGCAGCCGTTCACTTAAGACATGCATTGGAATTAAAACCAGATCTTTCCGATGCTGTTGAAGCTCTTAAAGAAGTGGAATCTCTACCAACAGCTAGCATACACGTGTATACACTGCTCATTATAGTATGCCTGGTACGTATAAATTATTCTGGTAACTCACAAAATCGAAAGAAAGGTTTCGGATTTCTTTTACAGTATCTATGAATGAAAGTTGTACGACAACATAATATTTTTAGGTTCTTGGTGTCCTATTAGTTGTATTAAGTAGCGTTGAGTGCGAAGAAGATTCATCCTTAGCCGTGGAACAAACACAACGTCCATCTCAGCGACATTTTAATCGAGCTATGGCTATGCGTAGTTTACGTCTCAATGTGACACGTAATAAGCGTTGTTAATAATTAGTTATGGAGGTATTCGAGTCATGTGATTGTGATAGAACTGTTTTTACAGTTAATTCTCTACTGTATATTATTCTTTGTAATCTGATTTACAAAAAGGTTCTCAAGTATGCTAATAATTATGCAATTTATTATAATGACAGGAAAATAAAGAATACAACAACAAATAACAATGCATATTGTGATTGAACGTGCGATAGGCCTCTTCTACAGGCGAATATCCTACTTAAGTACGCCAACATGTGAGTCTATTTCTACATTAAAAAAATTAATCTTTTGCATAAATTTCGTTTAGCGAAGATCTGTCGGTCACTTTAAGAGATCTCGTCAACGCTGACTTGGAATGCACATGTAACATTAATAATGAAATCTCGCAATCATATATTACAAATGAAAATATACAAGCAGGGCTGACTAAACAAATTTTTCTGGAATGTGGAGGTACGTATGGATAGAGTTTCCGAGAAGATAGGATCATATGGAGTACTCCACACAACTTGCGTCACCCTTCAAGTAGTTTTACTATATTTATGCATTAAATACTCATTTTTCAATGGAAAACTAGACCATTAAATAGATACATAATTCGAAGTATACAATATCATCAGAAAATAATTCTAGATGTTCACTATTCACCACTCTTACAATCGTTTACTTTGAACAAAGCTTGAATATATTTTTTATCTACATATACACATTTTAACTTTTACTTTATGTTGTCTGCTATTTTTTGTTTTGAAGATATTTGGCTGTGATATTTTAATTATGTGCACACTAAAGAATGGTGAAGATCTTATGTGGATTTTTTAATTATTATTCCAAGGATAATACTAGAAAAATTCTAGAAATTCAATAGCAGGACTAAAAATATATTGCAAAATTAAATTATGATCAACTCATGAGTATAAAACTAATCTTAAAATTATTTTATGTATTCACTAACTGGTAAATGGAACGTTTTAAAGTTAAACATGGAGATTTAGATAAGATACACCTTATAAAAAGAAGAATTTAACACTTCTATTGTATTTTACACTCACTATTCAGCAAAATCTGTTCTTAATATTTTGTGCTTTATCGAGCGTCTAATTATTTACAGACAATCTGATCTGGCGCATTTTGAAGACTGGTAGCTTATTCTACAGTGAACAATAATGAGTCTGAAGTAAATTACACACGCTTATTGAAACAGAGTCTGATCTTTCTGACGATTACAGAATGTACTTTATATACATATAGGTAAAAAAAATACTGAAGTGCAGATGCATATGTGTCATTCAAAAAGAAATCATACGCAAGCCTGAAAATCCAGACTTTAGAGTATGGACCAACTTAAATTTAAAGCAATTACAGTAAATATATAGAACCAGTTTCTTGTATAATAGTGTAAATGTAAATAATTTCTTTAAATTCTGAATTATTTCGTCAAAATATATATGTATTACAAAAAGTTGAAATCAACAATAAAACATTTTAATATTTGCTTTGATCACTATCTTCAAATTTATCAAGTTGTTCAACTAGACCATCTTTTATTAAATTTGTAATGATAATGTTCTTGCTACTCTATTGGTTTGGTATAAAAATAAGTAATTTTGAATTATTCTAGCTTTGAGTAAATCTATTATAAGATTTAATTTAATATCTGTAATATATATACTGCTGGTATATCGCCAGAAAAAAATACTATACTGTTATGTATGTGTGTGTTCTGCTCTTGACTTTGGGGCCAGTAAAGGAAGTTAAATTCTAATGATTCGTTTTATACATAATATTCTTTTGTATATCTAAAAATAGTAATATTCCAGAAATGAATTACCTGTGCGCTGCACATTAATGACATACGTTAACCACGGAGTTTTTTTTAGAAACTCTCAATTAAGAACAGTGTAAATTTAAATATTCCTTTTCCTTTATTTATAATGCAAGGAAATATTTCTGTGATAAAAAAAAATTACTCTCAAGTCAGGATACGAGTGATCAGTACTCTCACGCACTTAATTCTATGTAGGTCATTCTCATACACTTTTTAAAAATAATAGGATACTTGTAAGCGTATACGTGATTGCACATGTACGCTTATACCTAACTTAGTGTAGTGAGAACTCAGCAAAAAAGAGTACTAGGAATAGTCTTATTTGCCGAAAGAAGACAGAAAGACTATTCTATTTTTTTTTTCTTTTGGCATGTAAAATTATTTCTTAGACTCGATCCTATCAAACATTCTCTAAATATGTCTATATAACACTATACTATTTCAAATATACATATTATGGAAATCTAATCGAAACCTAAGTTCAATTCCGACTTATTTATAATGAATTAGAACTGTACCCAACTTGCATTAGTTGTTGGCGTGGCAGAAGCTGCTGATTGTTGTTGTGACGCGCTGGCAAATTCACCCCATTCGGGATTAGTTGGTTGCTGACTTTGCTGGCCTTGTGCCGGCTTGTGAGCTGGGGAGGAAGTCGGAGTTTTTGCAGGCGGTGGGGCAATTTTCACACCTCCTGGGGGTGGTGGTAGGCCGATTCCTGTGCTTGCTCGCTGTTTGGACTTCGATGAGACTTCACTTCCGTCCTTTTTCTACAGAAATAAGATAAATTATAAATAAAAGCTCCTTATCACTAATGTACTGAAATACTTTTGCAATAATAATAAAATTTTTCACTACTTACCGTGATTTTCATGTTTATTTTAATAGTTTCTCCTTCCTTAAATCTAAGGTCTAATTCTTGCTTTGGCTTTTCTTTTTCTTTCTCGATTTGATCCCGGTTCTTCAACCATTTGAAGTGGTCCTGTAGAGCTACATTGAGATCAAAACTATCTGATCGATCCAAGAAGCCAACACCAATAAATGCTGTTCGGCCATTGTCATCCTGGATTCTTAGAACAAAGTAACGGGAGGAATCTGTTACAGGTTCAACTGCTATTCCCGGATATGTTTCAATGGGACACTTTGCAAATAATTGCCCGGTCATTTTGTCTTCAAGTTTTAAAGTTACTGCATCACCTTGAGATACTAGTCGCATGCGTCCTGTCCACGACGGTTCTTGTAAATTCCAATCCGCTGCTCTGTAAATAAATATACAAGAGAACAAATATAAAAAAAAGCCAAGTACGAAAGAACTTATTGTTAAAATTTCTTGTAAAAGAAAAAATAAGTGCCTAATGTCTTATAGTAATAGTTTTGAAATTTTATTAACTATGCACATTGAATTAGGAAAAACTAGTTCATAAAACTTGAAACACGAGTTTGCAGGATACTATTCGCGTATAGAATAACGGTATTGATATTGAGTGCAAAAAAGTATACGATTGTGCAAGTATAATATAATGGTGGCAACATGACTATAAAATGTAGAACTTTTTATAAGTATGGGATTAAGTATACATTAGAATAATTCAAAATAGATTTGACGGAAATCTTTTTTTTAAATTTAAGGATAAATTATGTATGTTTTTTTTTAATTTTTAGATAAAGAGAATATTTGGATAAAACATGATAAAAGTTTACTTACCGATAACCCCTATTTGTGGCTCTTGGCGGTATTTTGAAAACAAAAACTTCCGACTTGACAAGCAGCACACTCTCATACGACTCCATTATATTTTATAATGGAAAATTCGACGAGTATATAACAAAAGCTGTCACTTTCTTTGAGGAGTATAATTTTGACAACTCGTATACAGCTGGTTCTAGTTAACTTCTAGTGACGTACTCTAACTTTGACGTGAACGATAAGTTTTTATCTTCAGGTTACGCCTCCTGTAATGGCACTATCTCTGCAATTAAGGTTGGTTTGATCAATTATTGGGCCGCTTTTTGGACCGCATGCGTCGCACTCGGTATCTGATTGGTTGCCATTCGCACGTAGTTTGTAATGCTAAAAAATATTATTTTTATTATTTACTATAAATAATGAAGTTTTAACTTATAGACATTTTTATTAACTAAATATATTTATTAAAAAAAAACATTTTTAGGTGTTAAAACGTCATGATTTGTAATAAACAATAAAAATAAGACTTTTTATCATTTCAAACTGCGCGCGAATAGCAACCAATCAGATATTGAGTGCGACGCATGCGTCGAACTAGTTGGGGCCACTGCAACTGCTCCTTGCAGTCCTTGTCCTTGTCCTTGTTGTTTGCAGCAAAATACAAACATAACCTTAATTTTGCATATGAACCATGCACGTTTTCTAATAACAGCACGTTGTCAGTTGTTTGGTTGTCAAATTTAAATGTGTTTGAACAAATAATTTAAAATGGTTGATAATAATGAAACTGTAGGCACAATTGTAGAAGAAGCAAATGTTTGTGATTCAGAAAACATTGCAACAACGACAACTACTGAAAGTAATGTGAGCAAACGTCAGTTAAAAAAAATTAGAAAAGCAC
Organism: Synergus umbraculus; assembly: GCA_900474325.1. Lineage (NCBI taxonomy): Eukaryota > Metazoa > Arthropoda > Insecta > Hymenoptera > Cynipidae > Synergus > Synergus umbraculus. The sequence continues at coordinate 62,238 of UCOK01018951.1, forward strand.
AAAAATGGCTTGAGAGAAAATCTGAAAAAAGGTCTAGTATGAATTAATAAATTATTATTGATGACATATTTTATTAAGTACATATTTAAAATGAATTCATTGCAGGTTGAAGGAAAAGACCAAGCTTAAGGAGAAGCGAGCATTTGCTCGAGCAAATAATATTGATCTCGGCCCCTCGAGAAAGGTCTTAAAGAGGTGTACAATGGCCCACAGTAGTTGTAAAATGAATGTTACCATTGACTTATCATTTGACGATTTGATGAATGATAAGGACATTGCGAAAATGATCAAACAAATCTTGAGGTGTTACACGTTAAATAGAAGAGCTGCAGCTCCTGTTCAATTTTCACTGTCCAATTTTACAGGAAAATCTCAAGAAGAGATGAAAAAGCACAATGGTTACGAACACTGGGATGTACGTTGTAAAATGAGACTACTCGCCTTCTGATGTTAGCTTTTTTTTTATATTTTACTCAATTGTAGGTAAAATTCCACTCGGAGAATTATTTAAATATTTACGATAAGGAGAAGATTATTTATCTAACGAGTGAGTCTGATAATCTAATAGAAACTTTGGATCAAGAGGCTGTATACGTAATTGGTGGTCTTGTTGACCATAACGCTCAAAAGGTATGTTATTTAAGTAGTTAGATAATGTGTGGGGTGTTTAATAATAACTTGTCTACCCCTTTTAAAAAAGTAACAAATTTATTATTTTCTTTAGGGGCTTTGTCACAGATTGGCAACAAGTAAAAATATAAAGCATGCACGTTTACCAATAGATAAATATTTGAAAATGAAAACTAGAAAAGTTTTATCTATTGTTCATGGTAAGTTATAGAATCGAAGTTTGTATTCTATGTATTTTTTGAATGTCGTTGATCAAATTCTCTATTTATATAATTTTTCTAGTATTCGAAATACTTCTGAAGATCTCAGAAGGAAAAAGTTGGGAAGAAACTTTGCTTGAAGTTTTACCAGAAAGGAAGAACGCGCAACTGATTTCACATGATACGAACAGAATCGAAAACTTAGAAACAGACAGAAAAGAAGAAATTCACGATACGGAAGAGATAAAAGATTGCCATGATTAATTCTATCTCATTATTTTTGTTTTTCGTTTCATGTGGAATGCCTGTAATAAATATTTCAGATTTAAATGTAGGGTATTTTAATAAAAGGAAAAAATGCTGGAAATTTTGAAAACCAGATTTATTTTGAACAGAATTCTTGTATTTTTTCACATCAATGCATAATTTTTATTCGCAAAAGCATACATCTTCATGCGTGTATGTTTGTTTCCGTATTTATCATATATTTGTACAGATGAGTAAAGGAAAAATAGGAAAGGTACACTGCAGCATTTTTAACTACGCTAGTTACCAATCATGAGCGTCTTTTTAAAAATGGAGGGACAAAGACGCTCCTAATCGAGCGCTAGAGTAATGAAATTATTTTATTATAGAAATGTACACACTCCACTGATGATTATACTACTTATTGTACAATAAGATTGTATATTTTATATATTTATATATAAATAAATAATTTGTTTCTATCAGTTTAACAACTCGCAGCAGGAATTTTTGTTTTAATCAGAAATGCGGCAAATGTACAAAATTAACTCCAACTGGTATTTAAGACGCGATTTCAGAAACTTTTAACGTTTATATTTTCCCTAGACCATTCGATAAGTTTATAAGAAAATATGATACACAAAATCAAAAACTTAAATAATATCAGATTATGTGTGGTAATTTATTACAAATTTTAATTTATTGGTCTTACACAAATTCACAAACTATATTTTCATTAGAATATGATCCTTATACAGTCACCAAAGAAAAATATTGCAACCAATTGCAAAAAAAGCTTTTTTAAGCATATCTCCATAAGAATGGAGTTTAGTATACGCTAGATAATAAAATTATAGGAACAAATTGTTTAGCACTGTAGATTTAAAAATTATGTATTGTAAGTAAACCTTAGCATACATGTACTTAAAAAATATTACATTGGTCAAATCTTTGCTCAGTAAAATTGACAAAAGTGATTAAAATGATTTTAAAATTCATTTGACATATTTTAGTAAAATATTTTTCACGTCGAAATCTAAATTAATATTTCATACTCTGAGTTTTAAAAATTATGTGAATTTAAGAAATAAAAAATAATATATTGTATCCAATATAGTGCCATTCACTATTTACAATCTTAAAAAATTATTGTTTGATACTCTATATCTGAGTATAGCATACTGGTGTTTTTAAAGGCAATTTACATTGGTGTATAAAACTCTATTTTCTTCTTCTAAAGTATGCAGTTATGTGTATAAAAGAATATTTCTCAAAGCATGAATTGCTTAATTGTTAATTACTGAGATTACTAAAAAGAAATTAAGTAACGACTTCTGCCATTTATATGCCACATGTTTAATCCCATTTAAATTAATAATTATGAAAAAATATTTATGTAGCATATATACCTATACAATTATTAAATTACTTTGGTTACAGACACCTGTGTAACAAACTCGTCAGATATCGCAGTAATATGCACGCATATTTACGAAAAAGTTACGCGTTATTCTCAAACTCGTGTTTAATATATCATGCGTCATAGTATAAAACTAAGTGTCGTTCGAAATATCGAATAAGCAATGTCCACAGCAATAAATTGATATAAATACTTGCACTTTAAGATAAATTAAATTTCTTCGCTTTACGTTATACTGTTGACTTCAGTTTCCTTTTTGTAGGTTGCATGAAAATTTCTTGAATCTCATGAAAGACCTTGCAAAGTTATATATGCTAAATTTAATCAAACGTCTTTGAAATTGACTATCTCACGGCTATCAATTATTTCAAATTCACTATCGCTGTCTTCGCTGCTGTGGTGGTTTAATAGAGACTGCAATTTTGGATCAAGTTCTACTTCTTCTTCAGACGATGAACCTTTTTCAAAGTGACCGCTTTGGAATTTGATACCATCAATATCGGTTTCACCTGCAATAAGTTCCAATTCTGACAGCTCTAATCCATCAGTACTTCCATCCTCATGAGAAGGCATTTTGACTCCTACGAGATCGAAAGGGTCTAAAAGATAACGTGTTGTTAATAAAGCTACAACTCATGACTAAAATATATAGTCAGGTAAGTAATACATATATTTAAAAAAACATTAGTAACTTCATTTTAAAATGTTACCATTTTTCACTTCTGTTGCTACAGCAGCTGGAGTTATAGCATTATCTCCAGATTCTCCAGCAAGATTTAGAACCTGTAGATTGTCCTCTGTCACTAAAGGTAAAAACTCTTCTATCTCACTATCCCATTCTATGAAAATAATAAATCTTACTGTAATCATTTTTACGTTGTTATAGTTTCAAAAACTTTATATTGTTTACCTTTATTGGATAGTGCTTTGGAAGGTACTTTGAGAAGAAGTGCAGGGCCAATCAAGACACTCATGCATATCGCGTATGCAAGTAAAACACCATTTATAGTTCGTCCTATTAGCCATAGACCCAACGAGAGAGTACAGACGGCAGTGCAAAACTGTTGAAATAGGAAAATACAATTATATAAAATTATACGGAAATATTATTATTTGACAGATATCAATAAAATAAATTTATTACCACTCCAGGTTGATCTTTCCGCAGTTGTTTTAAGGTTTCCCAAGTTGATTTAGCTTTCGCTACTATTTTGTCAATTTGTTCAACCTTCGCTTGAGTTCTAAAAAAAATCATTGATTTATTCAATGCTTATACAGCTAAAATGTATTTAAAGTTTAAACATCTGTTGCACTTGGCAGAGAAGAGCATACCACTCAAAAAAGAATGCCACATAAGTTATATTTAAAAGATTACTTTGTACCAACTATGAATATATGAGTGTATTGTATTAGGATACATTATCTAATTGATCGATAGAGCTTCAGAATTCTCGGAGTTATATACGGATGTTATTCAAGTTAACTTTATACGAGGTTGATTGAACATATACAAAAAAAATGTGTTTTTCGACCACTGAAGTTTATAATTTTTTAAATTTGATATTCAATCACCTATCGTAGTGGTAGATTTTATTGCTTACACATTCGAAACTTGTCCTTTTTCTTTTTGAGCTTGACTTTCGACAGTACTGTAACAGAGTACGATGACCAGAGCAGCACTGCTGGCTGCTGCAAAGCCACGGATCTCTAGTACTACGATGCCCCTGCAAAAATATTGACGCAATGTTATATTAACAATAAAAATATTAAAGTAACTAAATTTGTATTCTAAATTTGAATTTGTATTTTGACATTTTATCGAAGTGTCATTAAAAAATAAATAAGAAATGGGTAAACGATATAATTATGAATAAATTCATTATCCACATTTTGAAAACAAGTTGAATGAAGTGTATATGCACCAGATGTTCATGTATAGATACCTATAACGCATGGATGAACGTAAAAGTACGATGATGTCGCAATAAATGCATTTGCAACATAGTATTGAAATGGAATAATTGAAAACCTATTAACAATAGACTTACCAAAACAAAATGTTAAATACGATCACTACGGAAATACTGTTGACCGAGTTCTCCCACAATAGAATGCTTTCAAGAATTCCGAAAATCCGTTTCATGGATTCAGTATTGTTCTTGCAATTTTGACAATGCTTATCTACGATACTCTTAGCAGATTGATCGCAATCATTGTTGCAATCTTTGCAAGTTGATGAGTGACGGCGATCACTTCGCATCCAGCGAAAGTAATACGCGATCCTCGATGACAACCTCTCCATGATATTCCAGGCGGGAGTCTTTTCTTCCACTATAACGACCTAAACCTCGTTTTCCTTTGGCATGATGCACTTATTCCGAAAACGCACACCACAGGATTATTTTTAGCGCGTGACAACGCGAGATTTTCAAACCTCGACTGATTCGTATTGCGTTTAGTATAAGGGGTATAACGAACTCATATATTGTTTATTCTACTCTCTCCCTTCTTGGAAGAAAACTGTACACCTTGCTTTATTCTGCAACTTCGCACAATCTATATATACAGTCTATATATCTATAATATATATCACATTACCACCCTCGTCGACACTGAAACTTAAATATTTTGATTCACAAATAAAAATGCTGTCCTATATTGTGTGTTGTGACTGTGATGCGAGATGCGAGGCCTAGTTTTCTCGCTACACGCTGATTGACTTTTTGCGTTATCGTAATAACTATTTAGCTTATTTAAATACAACACACTTTTCCTAATACAGTGTTACCCTTTTCATTTGTGATTGTCTCGTCGACGTGCAACACTACTGACGTAAAATCGCATGTTCTCCTCAACTATCCACAACACGTGACGTGATTTACAGAATAACACAAGTAAACTCAAGTAAACTGCGTATAATGTTCTACGATCTACGACTTGCGCGAAAATTGTGGTATTTTCAGGTCTCGAATGAGATTGGAGAATTGGGAAATGGTTGGGAACCATGTGGTTCCCACCACTACTATATTTCTTTGTATATTATCGTCCTCCCCTCTACTATCTATATCTTCTGTTGCTTCTGCGTCATTTTACGTTTCTCACTAGTAATGTAGTGAGTCACTATATTTTGGAGCATGTCTCACTGTATTGCCTGTTATAAATTATTCGAGTTTCAAGGAGACCATACACAAATATTTTACCTTCTAATCTTTATTTTCTATTAGACAAATTGTATATAAAACAACAACCAGGGCCGGCGCAACAAAATTTTTCTGGAGGGGAATTCAGCCAGAATATATTCTCCAATTTACTCAACGAAAATTATAGATAAATAAGTTTTCGCTCTGTAGCGCTAATCTTTTTTCAAATATAAGACTGCATAAAGAGAGAAAAAATATTTAATTTTGATATTTTTTGCATAAAATGAAGAAATTCAAAATCTAACTTCAAAATTATATATTTTCATTTTACTTAAAAAATACTTGAATTAGATTTTTTTCGCTCTGTACGCATAATTCTAGTTAAGAATTGTTTAATCCTACAGAAGGAAAAAGTTCCAAATTTAATATTTGTTGAGTAAAATGAAGAATTCGAATTTTTAGATTAGAACTTGACTCCAACACCCTTAATTAAAAATACTGATTTATGTGCAATAATTAATTAACTGAATATATATGTATTTCAGAGCTGTCAAAAAAGGGGTACGAGAAATAGATCTTGCTCAGTCTTGCTATAGAAATAGTGAAGGGGAGAATTTAAAAGTTCAATGCAGTTCAATGGTGTTTCTCCTTGAAACACGTTGTTATTACTAGATCTTTCCATCTTTCTAAATAACTCCAGTCAGCAGGAACACTATGCTAAAAATCTTTAAATAAGTAAATCTTTATTCATAAAGCTCAAATAAAACTCATCTTCATATTTCTCTAAAAATGAATGCATGACGCTATCAAATTATTATAATTTATTTTCAAGGATTATAGGCAATGGTTGTTTTTAAACTTACCGAAGTTTTAGCCTTATTTACTTTCTCTCGGCCTCGATATGTTCCTTGAATAATATACGTTCAAAGTAATAAGTAAACATTAAATGATTCAATATGTTGATTGTTGAATTTGGATTTAGGGAAATATCTTAAGGGCGGTTGGACCCAAGTGTTAAGTTCAAAATTCCATTCTCCATTTTACTCAACGAAAATTATAAACAAATATTTTTTGCATAAAACGAAGAATTCTAGTTAAAAATGTATTAATTCTACAGAGGGAAAAAATTGCAAATGGAATATGTGTTGAGTAAAATGAAGAAATACAATTTTTACATTAGAACTTTGCTCCAACACCCTTAATATGGAATTTGGAATAAAAAAAAACTTGGTTTCATTCATATTACGCCTTTATTGTAAATGGTCACAGACCTCTGTTTCTAACATATTTAGACCACATATATCATACAATAAAAGCATCTTGTTCATTGCATATTATATAAAATTCACTAAAGTGTAACGTTAAAAAGAAACGAGATAAATAAATGACATTGTTAGATTAATCGCGAAATGTACCATCTTATTCTGTACGAATCAAATTAAATATAAAAAGTAATATCACACCATCTGTGAGATTGATCAAACGTTAAAAAAAACGTTGATGAAAATTGTGAATAATGTACATTAATGAAATTGTCTGATACCTAACGATGACTGTTATAAGAAGTACAGATAAGCCAGTCTAACACGATCATTAAATGAAAATAATATAAAAACGAAGGATTATTTCAGGATAGATACGTCGACTTTTTCCTTTTATAATTATGTATTCACAATGTAAATTAATTGATTTTCGATAGTATATTAACGTTGGTAAAATTTAAAATATAAAAGAATATTCGAGGCGTTATATGAACTTATACCTATATATACTGTTCTGAAATCTCGTTAGGTCCAATTTATTAAAACGTATTTACTGTCTTTCTTTTCACAAACGACAGTAGTAAATCACTAAAAATTTTAACATAAGTATACGCATTCAACAATTTTCGAAAAAATTTAATCAAAGTAATTTTACAATTTTTCTTTTTGGCAATAGTAAAAAAAAATCTGTGTATACACCCAATAAGTATACAACTCTCTTGATAAATTGCGTTGAAATTTTATTTTTACTATAAAATGTTTGTTTTCTTGTGTTGTGTAATTATTGGGTAAGTACTTTTGCGTGTATCGTACGCATAAATATAAAGGATAATTCTTATTTGTAAACGTCTCTAGAATATATATATGAATGTATACATATATCTATTTGTGTATGTATATGTATATTACAAATCTATTTAAATATTCATTAAGTCTTGAGTTATTGAAAAAAAAATTTGCCCAGTCAAATGAAATATCTAATTAATAGATCTATGAGAACTACTTTTTGATACTTTTTGATGCAAACATGACTTAGATCAAATTTTCTTTTGATGACTCATATAATAATAGATTCGATTCTCGCAACTTTATAATTGTGGAAGATTTATTTGATAAATTTGGCATACGGAAGCAGTACGGAGAAAGTCGAATTCTTCTGGAAAATACGTGTAACATAGGTATGATTATTTATGAAGAATTTTGTGGAGATTTCTTTTGAATATTTAAAATTAACGAATATATTTCAATAATGTGAAAGGCACTTTAGTAATGAAATTTTCACTATTTGTTCTCTCCCCACTTTACTATCAATACGTATATAGCTAGTAAAATGTATTTTTAGTAAATATGCGCTTCTACAAAGATGGATATAGAATTTATTAAGACGCACTTCGTATTCTTTTGATGAACTCTGTTCCTTTCTGTGATTCCAGCGACAGAGCTACTGATATCTAACTTCAGTCTAAAAAGTAGAATCAGTAAAAGGACTTTTTACTTATTATACGCACGTTAAAGACACTCGATAAGTCTAAGTATTATGGCAGTATTGCTTTTTAAATATATTAAAGCCCTAAAGATGCCCGCAAACTCGCATGATTGCACGACAACTTATCTAAGAATGCCTGAACATAATCTACAAAACACTTTTCTATTTTTTTTTTTCGAAGAAACGAAAATATTTACCCCTGATTTCTGGGCACTTCACCTCACTGTGTCTATTTGCACGCGACTTAGAATTAAAGATTAGAATTAGCATTGAAATTTCAGTTTGCACTGACAAAAGATAAACTGAAAGGTTCGACCATTCAATGCGCATTATCCTTTGGAATGATTCAGTCTCACTTAACGCACAAATAGATTATGACTTTATACCTCATGATTTAATGTTAAAAATGCTCATCCTTAATGATTTTAACTGTTGTTAAAATTATCTGTCATTGTAAGAATAAGATAAAAAATGCAGACTTTTTATATCCGTCGGTTAAAAAATAAATTAGTTAATATAAACATCAACTTCTACCAAACTAAACATGTCAGTAGAATTTCGAACCACTTAGGAGCCATTCAAGTGTTACGCATGATAGTTTACGTTGGTTGTGAGGTGAAGGATATAAAATAACGAAAATTATGCTTACGTAATACTCAAATGATCCCTTAAGAGATAAGATAACTATTAAATGAGCACCAATGAGTCGAATACAGTTTCTCCTTCCTTAATTATGACTTAAAAATCAATGCTGAAAACTTTCCATAAGCCACGTTCAAGTTACAAAGTAACTTATTTATAAACGTTCTAACGTTTTCCACCGTAAGTGGGATTCGTAAATGTTGAGGTAGCTTGTTTGTAAATTGGATTTTCGCCCTGAAATTATAAAAATATGATAATTAAACGAATATCACGATTTTTGTATTCTTGATAAACATAAATAAAAAATTTAATTACCGTATCCCATTTAGACATCATTCTTTCTTTATCGAATTTGGCAACCTCTCTTCTGTCATGAATGGTTGTTAACAATTTCCATATGAATAGAATTGTAAGACCCATGAGTACGACTCCTGCGATAACAGCCATAACTATGCCTAGCAAGTAAATCTCGGGAGGGCATTCAGGTTCATTTTGAGCTTGAATTACCAGTTTCGTTCCATTGTAAAAGTACATGAAAAGGTAGTTACAGTCATCATCGCCTTTGTACTTGCAAAAAATGTCATTTTCCATAACTAAAGTCCTGTCAATTGTTTCAACACGTTCTACTTGAATTTCTGTGCAGTTCGCCTTACATTCTTCTTCTGTTAGATTACCAATTTTGTGTACTTGACACATTACACAAGGTGTTAATTCCTCACATCGATCCTTACATGTCGCACATATGTGACAATAATCTCCCGAATATCGAACTCCATTAACTGTGCTACATTCACATTTTCCACATTTACAAGTTCCCTGAAAATATTATGATAAAATTTAGATAACAATTGTTAGATAAAGTACTTATTATTTTTTAACATTTAAATAATATTTAACTTACTTTTCCTGAACATGGAATGTCGGCTCCTTGTTGTATGCAATTCGTTTTTGGACATTCGCAGGCCTTGCCCGTCCAGCCGTCATCACACTCACAAATTCCCTTGCATCCGCATTTTCCATGACCAGAACAATATTTATTATCACGGCGATCACATGAGAAATTATCGCAATCACAATAATCACCCCATATTTTCTAAATAAAAATCGTGATAAGTTTTAAAGCTCATAAAAGTGATACAATAAAAATTATTTTCTTCACTAATTCCTTACAGATTCTACTTACCAAAGGTTCACCCATAGGAGCAGGATAACATTCACATGTACCACAGGAACATTCTCCTCTACCCGAACAATCGAGCAAAGATGTATTGTCGCGTCTACAATTTTGGAAATTTTTGTTGTGGTCATTCGCAGTATTGTTACATTCGCATTTTCTTCCAAAACTACCGGGATTGCAGTCACAAACGCCACATTTATACGTCCCATTGTTATTGCAGTGTGGCGAATTTTCTTGGTATGTTGAATCCACTTGACGTTCGCAGTCACATTCACAAATCATTTCCAAATTTATCTTTAGAGTTTCATTAATACCTACCTAAAATTGCATCATTATTTTATTTTAATATATATGTTAACTAACTAGAAATTACTGACTTATTTTTTGACTCATGAATATACTTACTGGATAGATTGTAAATGTTTGATTCCATTCTGATCTATTGGCTGGACAATGAGTGACAGTAATATCGGCTATAAACTCTACTTTATCTCCCTTTTTCAATTTATCGCATTTCGTAGTTTCTACTAGTTGTCCATTTTTATTACTGTTAAGGCATTGAGACAAATATTTAATTTTTACAGCATCACTACTAACTGTATCTCTAATTTCCACTGTGCTTCGAATTTGATTGTATTGATTTTTAATCAATTCTACGATATTACTAGAATCATTTGAGAGTTCTCCAGCAGAAGATCCTTCGATGTGTGAGCAAAGTCGTGAATAAATACTCATTTCTCCTTGAGTAACTGCCCATATAATATTAATCGCATTTTGCTTGACCTTTTGATTGATTTGGGAGATGCTTGGATAATCTTGCAATGATGAATGTGTATACAGTCCGGTAGAATCCAAATGACACATGCCATCATTAGGTTTTACAATCCCACCAAGTTTACCGTCACCAGCATAATGGAAACTGGCATCAGTTGAAAATACCAGTAACCTACGAGCTTTGTCGCGCCAACCAATTTCATCTTTGCAAACTATTGCTTGCATAATAGCATCAAAACCTCCTTCGGGTGCATCCAAATTTCCCGAAACAGATGCATTTCGAACCAGATCCTAAACAAGTATATATATATGAACATTGAATATAATATGAATATTTAGAATACGTAAATGAAATGTGAATCAAGAGATGAATATTAAAACTTACTAACCGCAAAAAGACTGGTATCTTGTGAAAGGGGCATAATGTGTTTATAACCATATGGAGCAGCGCACGCTTTACATGGTTGAAGAAGCCTGAAAAATAAAGATAAAGAAATAATAATCTTATTCAATACAATCATATTTTTAATTTGTCCTCAGAAAATTCTTATGAATACTTACATCTGGGGTACAACGCTTACGTAAGGCATCACAACTTTATCAACAAAGCTACCAAAACCCAACCTAAATTTACTTGTAAGACTACTCATTTCTTTAACAAGCAGATCCCCCAAATCGGAAAGTTTTTTCTTATCATCCTCCATTGATTTACTTAGATCCATAAGATAGTAAAGATCGACTGGATAATCCTCAGCTTGAGAAAATGAGAATCGTACTCTCTGAGGTTGATCTAAAAAAGGAAATTTAATGTTGCACATGAATAGGACAAAAAATAATATTTTGATTATGCGATTAAAAAAAGATACCGTGATTTACTTACTTATTCTCACTTTTATATTAACTTCTTGAGGTGCTATTTGAACGGCTTCTTGCTTTCCATCACCACTTGTATGTCCGGACATCGAGCTTTGAGACCATGTTGATTCGGACTGCATTTCAGAGCTTAAATTCCGGTTTTGCACTATGCTAAAGATATTTGGTGGAAAAACTGCATCTTCTTCGTTACAAATCTTATTTATATCTACACCTGCTGCAAAGAAACACCGACGTTCCGTAAAATCCTGAAAAAGTTAACAATAATATATTTCCGGTAAGTTTTCAAAGTAATATAAAAACACAATAGGCTTTTAGGAATTTGCATTAAATAATATAGCAACTTACGGGTTTCTTACACCAAGCACAAAACTCTGTCTGAATGCATTCATGACATGTTTGTTTGCTGATGCAATTGTTTGTTCCTGATTGTAAATTTGCTTGCACATATCCCATCCATAACACCACAAGTGTTACAAATTTCAAACTGAAGTTGAGAAACATCTCTGTAATTCAAAATAAAATTTTAGTTAATAAAAAAAATGAATAGAAATTTGTGTATCCCTGATATTTTTACCGAAGGGTTATGATTAGACGCCAATTATTGCTCCAAATAATTTAGAGTATTTAAATAATTTTACTTATGGTGATAAAAAAATGATCTGTAACAGACTTCAGTTATTCTTGCAAGAGTATGAAACTGTTTCTATTATTAAACACTGACTCAGATTTTCTTGGTTAATCCAATCACATTCTTGAGTCATATGCATTATGTTATGTCAGTTCACATATTTAGTAGAAATACACTTTCGTAAAGTAATAAAAAAATGTCTCTTTGAATCTCTTGAAAACTCAGCATAAACACTGAATTTTCTCAACCTATCAACACATATGGGTGTAAAATTTTACTAAGACAATATAAAAATAAAATACAAGCTTCAAATAATATTTGGATGTACAATAAATTATTTTAAAAGTCATTAACTAAAACAATTACATTAAAATAACAAATTTTAATTAAACACCAATAGATAAATATATTCATTCGTGAAATATTCAAATATATAGTTACAAATATATAGTGTTAAACTATTGAAAAAAAACAATTAAGTGTTTAATTCTGTTTTTTAAAATGAGCACTTTGAAGAATTTAGCTTCACAGTTAAAGCTCTGTTAAAGCTAGCATTTATGAGGTGCGGCTACGGTCGAAACCGTCGAAACCAGCTCTCCCACGCTTGATCCATTGATACATTGCTTAATGCTTCTTGCTCCGAATCCAAAGCATGTTTACAAAGATACAAATGGAGCAAAGCCTACAATTTTGTACAGATCATTTTTTCAGCCAGCATTTATAAGAATAAATTTAAGGCTAAAATTTTGGATTTTAAGATACAGATTTGTCGACTCAACAGTGTCGTCATGTTTATATTTACAATATAACATCACTGAGAAATGAAGTTGTGAAATACGATATTAAAAAACGTTTCCTGTGACTTACTTCTTTCATAAATTAAAAGCACCTTAACTTTGCAGCATCACAACTTAACCAAACTTAACAAACTTTTGTTTTTTGCTGTATGGGACACCATAAAAGGTAACCCACGACACAAATCAAGTTTATACACCAAACCAAACCAAGTTACACTGCACTCCTCGCAGAGCCGCCGCCAACACACCAGAAATCTCTGTAGAAACTTCTCATCGACGTGATTACAACATACATATATTGCTCACTTTTTGTGAACGTTAAATCGTTAAGTGAGCAGATTGGATACATGTATAAAACTAGACCAAATAAAACGAAATTTTTTAGCGTTTCTCTATAAATTATCTCTATAAATTATGGAATATAAATTGACATAACAAGTCAAAACGTCAGAATTCAGCGTGACACACTAACGTACTGCCTACCCAGCCCTGACGTTTGTTTCTTTTTTTTCATTCATAATAATCATGATTCATTCATTCACAGATTCGACCAATAAGAAATGTTTACCAATTCAAAATGGCGTTTAGAACTAGTCAACAACCAATCAAAAACCCGTAGTCAAAAATTACATATGTATACATATGAATATGTACTCTGTTTCTGAGTTGTCAGTTGCCTCTCTACATTAATATATTTCTTGATATTTATTCAAGTATTATTATGGTCAATATTATTTATATTTATAATCTTTCTATTATTTAACATTTAATAATTAATTAACTACTCGGTTCAGCGGCTTTCAGCATTAAAATGTCACAATCATCATCATTTCTAGAATATAGCTTTAGAAATAATGATGAACCCATGTTGAGTGTTTATCAGAGTATAAAAATGGTTAGTTTATGTTAATAACTCTTTTTTTTTTGTATTTCTGGTGTGCCCATATTGTTTTTATTATTCGTTTTTAAATATTGACGCTATAGTTTTGTCCTTTCTTTGCAGGAATTGCAAGAAATACAGAAACTCTTTCAGGAGACGGATATGTATTTAAAAAAGGTTCGAGAAGAAGCAATCTTCAATGCAAAACTCGTTAATGCAATCAAAAATTTCGAAACGGTTGATCCCTCTAATAGTATGAGTAATTTGGACTGTTCATAATATTTTTCAATATGAAGTAACAGAATAGTATTGCAATATTATAAGTATGTACTCTTTTATATATTCTCTCTGAAAAATATATTTTTATATACTAATTCTGTCTTTAATTTATAGATTCACCTTTATATTATATTAATCTAGTAAAGATGGATTTTTGAATTAATGGATTAAAAACCCTTTAAGTATATCCAAGTTATTGCAAAGCTTGTAACCATTGGTTGCAAAAATAATCTTGAAGAAACCCTTATTTTTGAATTCCGCGGTTGTTCAGTAGGAACAACATAAGACACACAAAAAATCCCTATATATCTTCTAGTTACTATATTGTCGTAGTCACTAGGATTTTGTCTGCTATGTGTATGAATGCTGTAGCACACACATATTGTACTACATATGCATGTCACCAACCATGATGTATACTACTTTTCTGTCAAACTTATTTCAATAGAAGTTTGTGTGTAATTTATGATTTATCAAGAAAAAAATTCAGGAAGTTCAATTAAAAATGGAAGCCAATGACATTGGGTATCAGCAAGTTCCAGGAAAGATGTAATATAAAATTCCTACAGTTGAATCATGATGCATCTAGTGCGAGGTAAATAACTATAACATAAAACGCCCTTCATTATTTCAACAAAATATACACTTATACGTTTAATTACTCGCAGTTCTTTAGGATGAACATGTTTTCAATATGCTTAAATATATTCTGAAAACATTTCATATTGTAAAAGGTGGATTTGTTTTCTAGAGTTAATTCAAAGCTCACAATTTATTCGTCATAATAAATGTCAAGGTGTAGTGTATTCAATGAAATACAGTGATGATTTCGAAAGTATTCTTTATTAAATGTAATGTTTCTTATAATCTAAACTTATGAAGTGAACCGATTTTTTATCATTGTTTGAAACTAGTGTTACTAGTCCTTTTATATAAAATTCTTAACTTCCAAGTTTTATATAGTGTGGGCATAATATTTGTAGTTTAATGACAGTTATTTTGTTTGCACAGAAATTAAGTTGACAAATATTTTCTATGATGTGGAAACTACGAGTTAAAAACAGAAAAAATGGTGTCTGAACAAGGAAATGAAAGTGGTGAAGATAACCAAGCAAAATCTGAAACAATATCGGCTAATAGTTTATCTAGTAATGAATCTTCATGTACTACTGAAAATTCAGAAGTTAATAATGCTTTTGGTATAGATCTCAGGACCTTACATCAATCAGGAAGCAAAAATGAAATTTCAGAGCAATTGGATAATAATATATCCACATCGGTAACAGAAACGACAGAAGATGGAGATTCGCAAATACAACAGCCGGAAGTTGCTGAGGAAGCACAAAGTCTAAATACTGAAATAGAAGTGAGCCTAAATTTAGCGGAATCCACAAATAATGATTCCGTATTAGAAGGAACCACTTCTGAATTAACAGATCATTCAATAATTTCGCAAAATCCAAATGCTAATAGTCCTTCATCAACACAATGTACTGAAAGCCTACCACCGGCCAGAGAAATTTTAAACGACATAGACTCGCAAACCAGTTCTCAGTTTGTATTACAGTCTCATAAGAATTTAAGAAGAAAACAAAATTTTTTAAGTATGCCCGAAGATGCCTTGGGTCAGAGTTCAGAGTCACTTTCATCAATGCTCCCTAAAAGCCAAGAAAATCAATTACTCAATGAAGATTCTGCGTGGAACACAAATAGCGCAAGCAATCAAATAGAAATGGATAACGCAAATTGCAGTTCTAGCGTTTTTAAGGAATCTCAAGTAAACAATTCAGATACCCGAGATGACTATGATAGTATGGACGGAGCAGTTTCTCTACCTTTGCACTCGCCTTCCGTTGCTCCAGAAACAATGACAGACGATGATGTTATTGTGACCGTAGATTGCAAAAAGCCCTTTAAATTACCAAGCCTAGTAAATTTATTTGAAGCAGTTGAAGCTCAGAGAGTTGAATTGGAGGAAAATGCAAGAGCTTTTTCTGATGTGTCTACAAGTCATGGACAATATGAGGGCGGTGAAAGTTCATTAGAAACCCGTTCATCTAATAGCAGCGATGGATGTAACTCTGACACTGAATCTCAACAAGCTTCAAATCAGCGTATCAGAAGTAAAAAGGTATCATTTCAAATTTATATTTTTCATAAAAAGTCCCTTTTTAGAGTCTTCAGTCTCAAGAGTCATTTTTAATTAAAAATTACAATTATTTATAGAAATCGGAGGATACTAACGGCATTGTAACACGGGAAGGAGTGGAGTATTATCAAATATGGCGAAGTACAGGTGGTCCTTCCTCGCCAGAATCATTGTATGAAACGTTATACCCAAATCCTCCACCCCTACCTCCTAGAACGGCACATAAGCCTCTACATAGAACTAATGCAATATCGTCTGTACCACCAGAATTACCTAAAAAAAATACTCTTAAGTTTTCGGCTCCAGTGCATCCCGAAGATTGCTTCGGATTCGAAATTGTAGATGTCGACGAAGCTCCTAATCTAAAGGTAAACAATACGGATATTTGAAATTCATAGAATAAGTTTTAATTTCAATTGAATCATAATTATTTAAATTTATTTAAACGTATTTGAAAATATATTGTTTTACTCATAGACTCGAAAAGCTGTTACCAAAAGCATAGCACTTCTAAGTTCTCCGAGACCTCACAGGCCACTGACAAGGCCTGAAGCAGGAGCAAGCAGTCAAGCTGAATGTCCGCCTACTCCGACTCATCGTCCAAAACCTTTACGTCCATTGCCAATTTGTCCTTCTCCAAGTTCATCGTTAACATCGGAAGAACCTTTGCCTTCATGTAAGAAGTATTAATATACAAATATTTATATTTGTCATTGATTAAGAAAAAGAACCAGACAGTAATAAATAATCATTTTTTTATAGCTTGGGAAGCCCGCATCGATAGTCACGGTCGGGTATTTTACATCGACCACATTAATCGCACAACAACCTGGCAACGTCCAGGGCTGACTTCTCGAAATACAGGTTGTGATTTACGTCGTCAACAACTTGATCGACGATATCAAAGTGTGCGTCGGACTATTTCAAGACCAGACAGTATAGATCGGGAACCTGTGTCTTGGAATATTAATTCTAGTCTCGCTGACAGCAGCAACGACCGGCCAAGTGAAAGAAACGCTGAAAGAAGTGAGAGAAACACTGAAAGATGTGAATCCGAGTCTTTTGATATTACCACAACACCTGCTGTCTTATTTTTAACAAGACCGGATTTTTTTACTGTCCTTCATACTAATACAGATGCCATGGAATTGTATAATCGGAATTCGAGTTTAAAGCATATGATCAGTAGAACCAGACGAGACTCTGGTGTATTTCCGCGGTACGAGCATAATCGGGATTTGGTAGCTTTAATAAATTTATTTGCTGATCCAAATAAAGAGTTGCCAGTGGGGTATGAATCCAAGCTCGATCGAAATGGCAAAGTAAATTACACGTTTTTATTTTTTGTTAAGTTTTGATTCTGCATCTTTCACTTAAACTTAATGCATTTTTGTTTTGTCTTTCTTGCAGAGATTTTTCATCAACCATACAAGAAAGACTACGTCATTTATTGATCCACGATTACCAACGGAACCAGTACATCCAAGAACAATGCTTGATGAAGCTCCAGTGCCTCCACCAAGACCACAGCAATCAACAGTCGCTGCGGCTGCAGCTGCTGTACCCGATATCCCGATAGCGTATAACGACAAGGTAGTCGCCTTTTTACGTCAACCAAACATAATGGATATTTTAAAAGAACGACACTCTGCTTTGGGTCAAAATATTGCTTTGAAAGAAAAAATCAATACCATCAGGGTAGAAGGAACTACGGCTTTGCAGCGTTTAGGACATGACGTACCTTTGGCATTATTGTTAAGGTACGTATTTTTTTCAAATTCAAGGATATAATTGTACCTTTCTATTGTTTTTGTTCTATATAGATCTGCTAAAGCGTCAATGATTTAATTTTCAGTTTGTTTGAACAAGAAATTATGTCATACATTCCTGGAAATGTTGGGAGGTCTCCAATCAATAGTCCACATGCATCTCCTGGGTTAGCTCGAGCTTCAGCGAGAGCACCTGCCCCTTATCGAAGAGACTTTGAAGCAAAACTAAGGACATTTTACAGAAAGCTTGAAAGCAAGGGCTACGGACAAGGTCCCGGAAAATTAAAGTTACACATCAGAAGAGAGCACTTGTTGGAAGATGCATTTACTCATATAATGGCAGTGTCAAAGAAAGATTTGCAAAAAGGAAAATTGGTAGTTATTTTTGATCATGAGGAAGGTTTAGATTATGGAGGACCTTCTAGGGAATTCTTTTTCCACCTGTCGCGTGAACTCTTTAACCCATATTACGGTTTATTTGAGTATTCAGCTAACGACACTTACACTGTTCAAGTTTCGCCAATGTCGGCTTTTGTGGATAATTATCACGACTGGTTCAGATTCTCGGGACGAGTTTTGGGATTGGCATTAGTTCATCAGTATTTACTTGACGCTTTTTTCACTAGGCCATTTTACAAAGCACTTCTGAGAATACCTGCAAGTTTAAGTGATTTAGAAAGCTTAGATCAGGAGTTTCATCAAAGTTTGTTGTGGATTAAAGAAAGAGACATCAGTATAGAACCCTTGGAGTTAACTTTCTCCGTAACAGAGGAGTTGTTGGGAAGAGTGGCGGAACGAGAATTGAAACCTGGGGGCAGAAATATTGCAGTTACAGAAAAAAATAAGAAGGAGTACTTGGAACGTGTTCTACGATGGCGCCTCGAACGAGGAGTTGCAGAACAAACTGAGTCTTTGGTTCGTGGTTTTTATGAAGTTGTCGATCCCCGATTAGTTTCGGTGTTTGATGCACGTGAGTTAGAGTTGGTGATAGCTGGAGCAGCAGAAATAGATTTAAATGATTGGAGAGCACACACTGAATACAGAAGCGGCTATCACGATGCACATCCTGTGGTTGAATGGTTCTGGAGTAGTATTAGTCGTTTCACGAATGAACAGAGATTAAGACTATTGCAGTTTGTCACTGGAACTTCTAGTATACCATATGAAGGATTTTCGGCGTTACGTGGGTCTACAGGACCCAGAAAATTCTGTATTGAAAAGTGGGGAAGACCAAATAGTTTGCCAAGGTGAGTATTATTTACAATTTTTAAGATAAAATTTTTTTAAACATTGCAAACACAAATGAATTGTTTCTTCCTTCTTTTTTCAGGGCACACACATGCTTCAACAGATTGGATCTTCCACCTTATCCAACTCCAGAAATTTTATACGAAAAATTGTTATTGGCTGTAGAGGAAACTAACACATTTGGAATAGAGTAAGGTATTGGGAATCTTTGATTTTATCATATTGCATTGTTGAAATGCAAGAAATTTTAAACCTGCCTAAATATTTGCTAGTTAAAATTTTTTTATGATTGCATTTTAGAAAAAATGATCAAATTGTAAATAGTTGAATGAAAGGACGTTTTTTCTTTAAAATACGGGTTAAATATTCTGCACGCTTTGTTGTACGAAGCTGATAAATTTATGAAGATATCAACGCCACCCAGTTATGCCCTATATGGGATCGGTGTAAATTATAAGAAGCAAGAAAAAAGTCGTTCGTCCTTTTATTGCTTTAAGTCATATATTTCTAGATGGAGTATTAAGTATATACCGTCTATTTAAAGTCACTCAAAATACATACTTGATCGAATCGCTTTCAGGAAGCTTGAAAGTGGTTGTTAGGAGGTTATTATAATTTTAATATTTATTCTGACACGCTTATTTGCAGTAAAGATAAAGAGCATAATCATGTTTATCAGACCCAGCACTAATTAATCGGAAAATAGGAAAGATTTTATTGTAAGTTGTCTATCTTCGATTCGTATATTCCCATTAATTAGTGTGGTGTCCTTTAATAGGACATTTTATTATTATATCACTGCCCTTTTATCGCGTTATTAAAATGAGCAGTATTGACAGTAAATTTTTAAAAGAATTACTTTATTGTAGTACATTTCTGTCAAATATTTGGGTAGTGAAGAGATGTACTTCGTTTATGAGCAATCTCTACGGTAAATATTTATTTTATGTCCATGTAACGCTATAAAGTATGGCGAATAAAGTGATTCAAAAAGTAGAATATTATAATACAGCTCTTATATTGGAAATTTTTGAGACAAGTATAAAAGTTACACTATTCAGCTCGTAGGAAATTAACGTTAGACACATTTAATGCTCTTAATATCTGGGTTAGAGCAGGTATCGCGAAAGAGCTTTATATTAAATAAACCAATAGTTTATCCATAAAAATGTAAATCAAAATGCACTGAGAAACACCTGCATTGTCTCAAAATAAGTTTTTACCAATAACCTGGGCAAATCTTTATTGAATCGACAACTAGTCGTATAGCAAGTAGCCAATGTTTATTAAGACAGAGTGGAATAAATCAGTCAAACTTGTTCCAAGAGGGCAATTAGCAATTGTCTGTTTTAATCCATCCTTCGTATATTGCAGCAGGTAAAAGCTATAAAGTCATTCACATTCCTATAGTGACTGACACTATTGGCATAATTTAGGAAAGCTTATTAATTATTTGCTAACGGGAAGTTAATAGGAAATAATAATTTATAACATATAAAATGTAACTCGCATAAATGCTTATATTAATTATATTTATTTAATTCTGAATGGCCAAAAATTTATAGGATAATAATTAATATACCTATACAGAATAGGTGTCAGTCACTTGCATAGTCTTTTTCTGAAGGTGTGAATCTTTGCAAGATTCATCCTAAAATATATTATCTATATTAAAATAGGAATGTTAACCGTCGTTAACACATATAGTTTTAGGCGTACAAGTAAAAAAAAAGTGAACAGTGTAATTATTATATTATGTGTTAGACAATTTCTTTTTTTAAATAAAATTGTCATTTCGTTACATTAAAACTATGTCCTCTACTATATTTTATTCAAAAATTTCCCGCCATTATATTTGCCCCTTCTTTGTCCAATCCACGTTCACCAACAGTCCAAAGGCGTAGGTGTCGAATATCTACCTACATACATACTATGCACGGTTGGGTAAGTAAAATTCCTAAGGTAAATTACATGTTTTTTTACAGTAATTTACTAGGTATTTTACGTCAAAAACGCCAAATTTATATGGTGTGGGGGTTCTCTACTCAAAATACATAATTTACATAAGTAGAAAACCATGTAAATATATGTATACGCAAAGTTATTTTTGGTAAAAAACTTCGAGTGACGCGGCGTCACTGCACAACCCTGCTCTACTGGCTTGGCGACGCCATAGTAGATATGTGTTGGTATACATAACATGTAAGTGTCAGAACTCATCTCAGAAGTCGGCCATCTTGCTGTGCATGGGGCCGTGGTTTCATGACAGTGAGCACTTGAGCATATAGGCTTGTTTCATGCGGTAGAAGCTCAATTCTATATTTTTGCCTATGCGTGGAACTTAGGAAAATACACCACTTCTAATTGGGATTTCGACACGTCAAGCATAAATAGGTAAACGCTATGGAGACTCCAAGGGAAAGAGAAATTGCTGCAGAGGATAGCATCAAAGTAGTCTGCAGATTTCGGCCACTGAATGATTCCGAGGAAAAGGCTGGCTCCAAGTTCGTTGTCAAGTTTCCCTCCGGTGGCGATGAAAATTGTATTTCTATCGGGGTATGTAGTTGTCAATAATCAAATCTGTTTTAGTTGATTTTTTATACGAGTAATCTGATCCAAAGTGCTACAGCTGTCCATAGCATATATGTCTGTTCTGCTTTCTTTATACTTACTGATTGTATATTTCTTTAATAACTAATATTGTTATTCATCACTACATTTGATCACTTTCTCAAGCTTTGTTTTAATGGCTTGTAGACATTTTTCCGATTATTCCAAAAGTTTTCTTGACTGATTTTAATCTGGATAATTTTTGAAAGAGAATGACGTCATCCTTCGTTAATATCTACATTTTTAGATATGCTCACTTGAAGGGGGTTAGACATGCTATAAAATCTTGATTTAATTACTCTATATTATATGAGAAATAATAAAAGTATTTTAAAATAAATAATTCAACCGCTAATGTTTTTCTTACGAGGTATGTTTATACAGATAAATATTTGCTTTAGAATCAATGTTTTTATTTTGCGAATTCGATACAACATTAATATGGATGATGTCAAATATGCACAAACGAATTGGAGTAATTTTAACACAAGATGTATTAGATAATAATATAGTCGAAATATTGTTCACATTAAATTGGAAGATATTCATAAATTACTCAAGTATGCAGTAGGTGGTATGTGCTCTCTAATTTATGAGCACATTGAATATATTCAGAGAAAGACAATTTATTCACAATCGATACAAGATTTATACATATTACTGGATCTAGAATTTTCGTTTTTAATTATACATGTTCTATATTATTTATATATAAATTCCACTACATTTTATTTATTTCACCAGGGAAAAGTATATCTTTTTGACAAAGTATTCAAGCCAAATGCTACACAAGATAAAGTATACAATGAAGCCGCCAAATCCATTGTCACAGATGTTTTGGCTGGGTATAATGGAACTATATTTGCCTATGGGCAAACCTCTTCAGGTAATTGCAACTTAATTTAAGCAATATTAAATAAATGTAGTTCCGTACTTGAGAGTTACTATGCATATATTAATATTTTTATTAATAACATTATATTTTTTATTTAGGAAAAACCCATACAATGGAGGGAGTCATCGGTGATCCTAACAAACAGGGCATTATTCCACGTATTGTTAATGATATTTTTACGCACATTTACGGCATGGAAGAAAATTTGGAGTTTCACATTAAAGTTTCATACTTTGAAATTTACATGGACAAAATTAGAGATTTACTTGACGGTAAGAACGAAAATATTATTCTTTTTATACATGATAGCATCTAATTCGCTATAGTTGAATAAAGTTGCCTAGTAAAATCTGATATTGACTATAAAT
This sequence comes from Synergus umbraculus, assembly GCA_900474325.1. Lineage (NCBI taxonomy): Eukaryota > Metazoa > Arthropoda > Insecta > Hymenoptera > Cynipidae > Synergus > Synergus umbraculus. The sequence goes on from UCOK01018951.1 coordinate 85,714, forward strand.
TACTCAAGATTTCTGTTTCTATTTTCAGTATCGAAGGTTAATCTCAGCGTTCATGAAGATAAAAATCGAGTACCTTTTGTGAAAGGAGCTACTGAAAGATTTGTTTCTAGTCCTGACGAAGTATTTGAAGTCATAGAAGAAGGAAAATCTAATCGTCACATCGCTGTAACAAATATGAATGAGCACAGTTCTCGTTCTCATTCTGTGTTTTTGATCAACGTAAAACAAGAAAACTTAGAAAATCAGAAAAAATTATCTGGAAAACTGTATCTTGTAGATTTGGCTGGTTCTGAAAAGGTAACTGGAAAACATTTATAAAACATACAAAAAAATGTATTAAGTATAATCATAGTTGCATAATTCCATCAAATATTACAGGTATCGAAAACTGGAGCAGAAGGAACTGTTTTAGATGAAGCGAAAAATATTAACAAATCTTTATCGGCACTTGGCAACGTTATTTCTGCTCTAGCGGATGGAAATAAAACTCACATACCTTATCGTGATTCTAAATTAACTAGAATCTTGCAGGAATCGTTGGGTGGAAATGCTAGAACAACAATTATTATCTGTTGTTCGCCAGCTAGTTTTAACGAATCTGAAACTAAATCCACGCTAGATTTCGGTAATAATTTCATTAAAGTTTATAATTAAATCTACAAACAAAAGTTTTGAAAAATGTTCTTGTTTGACTAAATTATACGAATTTCAGGAAAACGCGCTAAGACTATCAAGAATGTTGTGTGTGTCAACGAAGAACTTACAGCAGAAGAATGGAAGCGCCGTTATGAACGTGAAAAGGAAAAAGCAGCGAGATTTAAAGGTAAAGTCGAGAAGTTGGAAGCAGAATTGTCTCGATGGAGACAAGGTGAAACTGTTAAACCAGAAGAACAGGTTAATCTTCAGGACGGTCCAGATGTCACTACTCCAATTGCACCAACAGTTGAAGGTTAGCTCAATATTTATACCAATTTAAAATATATCGAAGAACACAATTTTATTACGATTGTTATTAAATGACAAATTCAATTAACAGTTAAAATTGACGATGGCCCAATTCCTGCTACGCCTGGAGGTGGTATCATGGCTGGTTCTCTGTCTAATGAAGAGAGGCAAAAACTTGAAGAGGAACGTGAACGACTTTATCAACAATTGGATGACAAAGACGAAGAAATAAATCAGCACTCTCAATATGTTGAGAAGCTGAAGGAACAGATGGAAGAGCAAGAAGAACTAATTGCCAGCACAAGGCGAGATTATGAGCTTCTGCAACAAGAGATGATTAAAATTCAGCAAGAAAATGAAAGCGCTAAAGAGGAAGTCAAGGAGGTGCTACAAGCTCTTGAAGAATTGGCTGTCAATTACGATCAAAAGTCGCAAGAGGTATGGATTTAGAAATCCTGACATTCCTATGTTTATTTTAAACTATTTTGGATTCGCTTTCTCACTATTTAATATATTGTGCACTAGGTGGAGATGAAAAATAAGGAACATGAGGCTTTGAGTGAAGAGTTGCTTGCGAAGCAAACCACTTTAAATACAACTTCCTCAGAGTTACAACAGCTCCGTGATATGTCTGCGCATCAGCGAAAACGTATTGCTGAAATGTTGACTAACTTACTCAAGGATTTGGGCGAAATTGGTGTAGCAATCGGCGGTGACGAAGGTTTGAAGGTAAATAAACATACATTCAAATAAACTATAATTAGTAGAATTGTCAATTAACAAGTTTGTTATCTTTTAAATAGATTTCAGCAGACAGTAATGGTAAACTAGAAGAAGAATTTACTGTGGCCAGACTGTATATAAGCAAAATGAAGTCAGAGGTTAAGAACTTAGTGCAGCGATGTCAAGGACTAGAGAGCAGTCAGACAGATTGCAATAAAAAAGTAAGTATACTCATACTCGGTCTCGCTTAGCTGAAATGAAATTTTAATATATAATCATTTTAATAACACATATATTTTTGCTTTACTAGGTGTCAGAATATGAAAAGGACTTGGGCGAATGTCGTCTGTTGATCTCGCAGCATGAAGCAAAAATGCAATCGCTTCAGGAGGCTATGAAGGAAGCTGACTCACGCAAGCGAACCTTGGAGGAAGAAGTGGATTCTTTGCGAGAATATTGTGCAAAATTAAAGGCTGCTGAACAAGTGCAAGCTGTTAGCAACAAAGAGAAAGCTGAAGAAAAGGAAGCAGCTACAAAAATGAGAGTTGCTCTTGAAGAACAAATGGATCAATTACGTGATGTTCACCAAAAACAGGTAATTTCTCTTTTACGACTTAATCTCGTATCGATAAATCTGCAAAAGGACTTGGATTATTTTATAAAAACTTTACATTTTCTTCATTAAAAATATTTTCTAGGTTGCTACTCTTAGAGATGAGATTTCTGAAAAACAACAACTCATCGGCGAACTCAAAGACTTGAACCAAAAATTCACATTAGCACATCAACAAATGCAAGCAGATTACGAGCGCTTGAAACAAGAAGAAGCAGACAAATCCGTTAAATTACAAGAACTTCTGTTGATGAATGAACGTCGAGAACAGGTATGACTTGGATGTTTTAAGTTTTAGTAAACTGTTATTAAGAAATTTTCTAGTGCAGGGTAGGGTCTCTGAATTAGCGTTTATGCTATATGTATAGAGTTCGAACCTTTTTTATTCTCTGAATCCCTATCCACATAACAAAATGTCCATGTTTTTACGTGAATCTTGATATTTTAGGCGAGAAAGGACTTGAAAGGATTGGAAGAAACTGTTGCCAAGGAATTACAAACACTGCACAATCTCAGAAAACTTTTCGTTCAAGACCTTCAGTGTCGCATCAAAAAATCGATGAACGCGGAAGACAATGAAGATGACGGTGGCTCATTGGCTCAGAAACAAAAGATTTCCTTTTTGGAAAACAACCTGGACCAGCTCACAAAGGTAAAAATAATCGTTCTGTGAATACTAAGTATTATTTGTGAAAATTGCTACAATATTTATATTTTCTTTCTTTGAATCATAATTAGGTGCACAAACAGTTGGTAAGGGATAATGCAGATCTCCGTTGTGAACTTCCCAAACTTGAGAAAAGATTAAGAGCAACAATGGAGAGAGTTAAAGCTCTAGAAACTGCTCTACGAGATGCCAAAGAAGGTGCAATGCGTGACCGTAAACGTTACCAATATGAAGTGGATAGAATTAAAGAGGCAGTGCGTCAGAAAAATCTAGCTCGCCGTGGACCTAGTGCACTTATTGCAAAGCCTATTCGAGCGGGTCAACACCACGTCACTGGGGTTAATGCAATTAAAACTGGCAATCGAGGTAAGAAATTAATATAGATTGATCATTTAAATAAAAGTTAATAATTTAAAAAATAGATAAAATAAGCGATGGTTTCAAGTTTTAACGCCAAATTCTATCTCTTCATTTTATTCAAGAAATTATTAAAAATAGACATTTTTTCAAGTAAAATGAAAATGACTAAATCAAATTTTTTTTTATATTAGAACTTGAATCCAACTCCTTAATAGCCATATGAGTACCCATTTTTTTCTATTGTTTATGCATTGAGTTCTTGTTCACTAAGTAAAATGATGTGAAGACGGCTATGGTGCAGACCCCACGTTCTTGTACAGAATTTTTATTTTTATGTGCTTAGTTTTTTTTCAAATTAATTTTATTTCTTTCGTGTATTAATATTATTTTGGAACTTACTTTTTCATGTTTCCCTGTAGAAGTGGATGCCATCACTCAACGGTCGTGAACGTAACCCCAAATTCTTCACTTTTACAGAAAACGAGCGCAAGAATTCTTTTGCGGATGAAAATAAAATAAATTCAGACGTGAAGTTAATTTATAACGCGTACGCATAAATATCGATATAAAAAAATATATAGTAAGATTACAGGCGTACATACCAGTTATTCACAACGAGCACCGCGTCGATTTTGTTTTTGAAAAAAAGCACGTGATTAAGAATATTGCGATAGGTAAATTAAGTTATTATTCTAAGAATACTGCATGTCTTATCGATTTGTAAATAGTTGGTTTTTATAAATTATTATGTATCGTAAATTCCGTAAATTCATGAATTGCACAGAAAGTAATTTATACTTTAACGCTATGGCGCTGATACTTTGTGATCACAAACTACGACTATTTTGTGGATTGTACTAATGTACAAGCCACTCGCATTTTGAGTTGGCTTAGTTACTGTTTGTCATCATTGAATCCAGGCGTCACCATAGCTGACTGCAAAAAAATGCCAGATGATACTTCTAGGACTGGTATACGATTCGACATGCAGTTAGCGTAAGATTATACGAATGACTGGCTTACGAGTATTTGTAATTGTATGATAAAATCGTTTACTGACTATATCTGTCGTTCTCGGTTATCTTCTGGAGACGGTTACAAATTTTGATCTCATTTGGAGGGCTCACTTAATGAAAATTAAGTTTTGTAGTCTTTCCTCTGTGATTTGTAAGACTCAACTTTTGTTGCTGTTTCCAAAAGGTCTCCTACCATAAAAAGAGAACTGCCTTATCCCCGCTTTGCATGCATCTCTCAAGTGTATTTTATTAATTTATTAATTAGATTTTTCATCCATCCACATCAGAGGCTTTAACTATAAATAAAATGCACAGAGCCAAATTAAAAAGCCTGTGACAACTAATAGCTTTTTATCCTTTTTTTTCACGCCAATCAATGACATTTTATGTTGCTTACTATTAAGAAAGTATGTAATATATTATTAACTCTTTCGCTCCCTCTCTCTATCTATGAAAGTTTTTATATTAAATACGAATTTATAAAGAGGAAATTATTAGTATTAAATGATTATTATACAACATCTAATATTTTAATGCTGCACTTGAGTTGTTCATCTATTTTTTTATTTATTTAGAAATTAATGTTCCGGGCGAAAGAGTTAAATTTAAAAAGTCCAGAACTTATCGAGTTCCTAAAATAATTTTTTAAAGAAAATCTTTTGTGTACATTTTCTGTGCACACATTTTTATCGTAACCATTTAATTTAATTATGTGTGAGATTGCTTCCGTCAACATTTATAGCTTTTTTTGTAGTTAATTTTGTTTGCAATTCACGAGTAACCTTGCAATCAAGTTATAATCCGTGTACTAAGTCTCGAAATATTTAGTTAATTATTTTATTTAGAAGAAACTGCAATCGATGCATAGAAAGTCATACAGACAATTTTCTTACAAAGCACTATGTTAACTAATTAATTTCCTTAAAATGTGTGATATCAAGAGCGAGAAAATGCGCGTTAGTGTGGTACATAAAGAGTGCAATTGCAAAAGTATTCTTATTGGCATCTGTGAATATGCGAATATAAAACGCTTAAATCTAAGCGTAACGCCTTAAATGACACCTTCTGCCATAAAATGTATGTAACGCTTTACAGTCAAATTCTTGATAAGCTTTCCTACGCAAAAAAAATTATATTTACTATATGGATTTTGCCAGGATGAATACATGAATTTGACTTTACAAGTGCTAAATAAATGATAATGTTTCAAAGCCTAAACTTCTTGGAGAATAATGAATGTATAAGTGAGGCATTTGTATCGGTTAATTGATATCGAATATAAGCTTTGTGAGAACAAACTATTTATTACATATTATGTTTGGGAAATATTTTGCATTTTTTAGATTAATTTTTAAGGCATAATGCACACAATCATTTCACAACGCTAGATATCGACATAGTTCTAGGCTTTCAGGCATTACATTGTTCTGAGTACATTTTGCTAATAATCTTAAGTGCTCTCATTGTCAGCGAAAGAAATTACATCACCGATAGCACTTATTATATCTTAGGTCGTCAAAGCGTGTCCTCTCAAAACGAAAAAAAAACAAAAAAACAAAAAAAATCAGGCCGCAGCATGATGGTGCAACTGTAATCTATAAAATAAATGTCTCTTTCGGTGTCTATTTAAATGTAATTTGTCATACATATAGAGTTTCTCTGTAGTTTGTAGTTTTATCTCTTTCTACTTTTGACGGGTATCAAAGCTTCGATATTGAAAATGTCTTCTTCGAAGAATTTCATGCTCGTCGAAAGTGAAATTGAGCATAAATTACAAACCATTGTTGAAACCATAAAACAGAGTTGCGATTATTTTTCATAATACCTACTACAAATTTATCTAAAAATTATACATTCTTCGTAAAAGTTATGCACACTGAATACTGAAAACTGATGTTAAAGAGGAGGTTGACTGTTGCATTCTATCTTTTTACTTTCTTTTTCCAAATCGAAATTAGTAATATAATTAGTTGAAAAATGTAATTTATTAATTATGTACTTATAACTTATCATGTTGCTCCTGTGCTTCAGTCATTTTGTATCTTATCTACAGAATCCTTAACTGATATATTTTCAACCAAAAATAATTAAGTTCTGATATAATGAAAGTTGATTCGTTAAAAGAAAAAATGTACAGATCGTTAAAATGTTTGTAAATTACACAAATTATAGTTAGAAATTATTTTCGAAACTTGTTTTAATTTTAAAATCAATGTAAATTTTTTACTTGATAAATTGTATGGGTCACAAGATTTTAGTAATAATATTTAAGTGTCACTGCTCGATCAACCTCACCTTAAACGAATAAGACAAAATGACACAGCAAAATAAAAAAAATGCTAAAAAATTCTACGACTATAATTATAGATTTTAGATTGTACATGCAGGGTGTAGAGGCTGTAGCTATGGAGTACTATGAAGTATGAACTGTATTACTTACTACCATTAAATTTTAAGCTTAATTTAAAACATGATAATGATTATTATTATAATCAGATTATAATTATTATCAAATCATCTAGAAAAATTATATGCTTACATTAAAAACTCAGTGAAAACTAAATAAAATCTAGTGTTTCAATTAAATTAATAGTCACTAACTATCTCTGACAATTAAAATAGTATTTTTTAATACTTAAAAAACCTACTTCAATTATGAGTCGTTCGTTTGACGAAGAAAATTAAAACTATAGCTAGCTTGAAGCTCAGCAGGTGAAACAATTGATAGTTGTTTTTATATTTGACCTAAAATCCTGCATCTTACTCATTTAACATCTGTCAAAAATTGCAACGTTTATTAAAAAAAATAGTATTGTATAACTTTTATTATTTAGAAATGAAAGGGACTAAAGTTATATCATAAAAAATAATTTTAAATAAAAGAATGAATTCTATGAATTTTACTATTCGAAAATCTGATGAGATCTTACATGAAAAACCAAAATTGTATGGCGTCAATAAATTTGTGGAGGATTCACGAAATTTAGAAAACAGTGAAGAGAAATATGGAGCAGGTGTTTTAGTGGGAAATTGGTTTAATAGAAGATCAGAGGATACAGCTTTTTTCAACGAATGGCAATCTACATATAAGTCAGTTTATAAAGCTTACAATTCTGAGTTTCTTCAAAATGACAAAACTGTTGCATGGGATCGAAAAATTGATGACGAGGTAACTTAATTTTTAGAGTATATTGAGTTTATATGAATCTAATAAATTGATTTGATGTTTTATTTTTATAGGGTTTAGGTGCCAGATTTATAATCGGTCATTATGATGAAGAATATTTAAAAAATATGACTACTTCTTCTGATATATTTCATAGAATCATACCACAAAAAGCTCCCGGTTTAAGAACTTTTAAAATAAAGTATTTCTTTCCAAATTTTCATAGCTGTTCTTTTTAAATTACGAGACCTCTTGGGAATACCACAATTTTTTTATTATATGTATTTATAAAAAAAATCTTATTAAATATTCTCTTCTTTTTTTATTCTAGAAAGATCATACGATCTTCTTTGATGTAAAATAAAAACTCATTTTTAATTTTAATTTATCTATGGGGGGGGTTTGAAACCCCCCTTGCGCACGGCCCTGGAAAATACAACTTCCCAAGTTAAGCAATCATTCTCGCGGTCAGTGCTCGGATGGGTGACCGCTTTGAAAACCCAAGTTCTCAGGTTAAGCAATCATTCGCGCGGTCAGTACTCGGATGGGTGACCGCTTTATGAAAGAGCCCCTGCATAAGAGCAACCCATCATACTCCCGTGCAAGAACTGTGGCCCTAACTCGAGCCCGTACTCTACTGCGCAAGCGTCGCACTCGGTACCTGATTGGTTGCTATTCGCGCGAAATTTGAAATTCATAATATTCTTAAGCATTTCAAATTTCGCGCGAATAGCAACCAATCAGAAACCGAGTGCGACGCATGCGCAGTAGAGTACGGGCTCCTGTTGGAGCAACTGTTCATTGCACGGAAGTATGATGGATTGCTCTTACGCCGGGGCTCTTTCATAAAGCGGTCACCCATCCGAGTACTGACCGCGCGAATGATTGCTTAACCTGAGAACTTGTGTTTTCAAAGCGGTCACCCATCCGAGTACTGACCGCGCGAATGATTGCTTAACTTGGGAAGTTGTATTTTCCAGGGCCGTGCGCAAGGGGGGTTTCAAACCCCCCCCATAGATAAATTAAAATTAAAAATGAGTTTTTATTTTACATCAAAGAAGATCTATGATCTTTTTAGAATAAAAAAAGAAGAGAATATTTAATAAGATTTTTTTTTATAAATACATATAATAAAAAAATTGTGGTATTCCCAAGAGGTCACCCATCCAAGTTTTTAGAATAGGGTCAATTAAATTTTTACGTATGAAAACTTCTTTTTCAATTATGCAGAAGGAATAAGTGGCTTCCTCAGCAAGATCTCTTACAAAGCTTCGGTAATGCAACTGAGTATGGTTTTGCTAAATATAAACAATACAAAATGATGATGGACTTGGAAGATAAATTTCGCCCCTGGGACACAACATATCAATTTTCTTTTATAAAACCACAAGGCTCTTCTATTAGAATGGAAAAACGGTATTCATGATTTATCCTCAATTCCTAATAAGACTAATTAAAATCTTAATTAGACTAATTTTTGCAATAATTTTTCTTTTAGGTACCCAAAACCTAAGTCTGATTTTAACCAAGTAAATTTAGAGCATTTGGGAATTGATTTAAAGAACAGTTATTCTTGTCCAATTGCTCATTAATTACAGGAAAAATTACCTTGTGAACCGTAGAGTAATTTAAGAGTTTTAATCATACATAATTTATCTCATCCATAATGGGAAAATATGGATATAGTGGAAAACAACGAAGTAGAAAGCATATAAAGGATGTACGTATGTAAATGCAGTTTATTTCTTTTAGTTACATACCTATTTTTAAGTTTATAATTATACGAAACCTATTTTTTCACGCACATATTATTATCGTAGTTCCATTTTTTCACAATGGATAGTTAAGGATATAATTTCATTGAATTTAATTAAGTAAATAAACTACGGTTAAATTTAAACTGCAATATTACAATTCAAGCAAGAATTATTAAACTAGTCTAAGAATCGTATTTAGACTTGAAAATGATTTATAATTCTTGTAAACTTACAATTAGTAGGTAATTAGATTAGTGGGATTATAATGCATCATTACCTTTTTATGTCTTTATCACAGTGTACATCTTATAATCCCACTTCCAAGTACTATGGTAAATCAAGTATGTAATCGAATTCACAAATTTGTATTTTCTATGAGCTCTGAGCTGCAGGAGTCAATCTGAGACAGAGACAGCAAAGAATCAAAGTCATTTGTAAAAGAACAAAAAATTGCATTGCAAAACACATTATTAGTAACAAACTAAATTTTCAACAAAAGACTTGTAAAAGCTGTCTTAAATTACCTATATAAATTTCTGTCTAATGAACACACACGTAGGATCATTTTTATTTATCACAAAATTTACGAATTCTCGTCTGAACAAGAGAAATAACAATGTGATTATATTTACATAATCAGATGGCAGTGCTGTATCTGTTAAATAACTGGCATTTCATATGTAATATTTAACTAACAATACACAATGGGTCCAAATCTACCCAGAAGAACTGAAAAAATTTAAGACACACTGTGTAAAAAAAACACCTGATGAATGTCAAATACCTATAGCACACAAACATAACTTTTATTCATTCAACTGGAGTTCTATTAAAAATACTATTACTGTATAAGCTGGTTTAAGTTATTTCAGAAAAATGGATTTTAAAAGTTTGGCAATATCTGATGATTCCAAAAATAAAATTAGATTGAATTCTAGTGCAATAAAATAGTGCAAAGAACGATCATATTGAATATCAAAGAACCACAAAGTAATATTGGTAGCCAGACTGGACTGGTTATTACAGTTGTGTGTCCTGTGCAAACTGGCACTTGTGGTAATTGTTTAAGTGAGCTTCTTGAACTATTCAAACATTGGTTAGAAACTGAAGGGCTGTTCATTTGTAAATGTACCAAAGGCAAAGTATTATTGCATGAAATTGGGCTATGGCTTAAATTCGATAACTGACTACAGGTTGGGCTTACAGGCCTTGCAAATGAAGAATTAAATCGACAGTCGCAATTAAAAGTCATTTGATTGTTTCTACGCGCTGAGCAACAACACTGCGTTGCATCTGAAAAAGCAGAACATTGGTCAAAATCATTGTAAATAGATGGCTCTCTTGAAGGTCCTAGATGAGAACCAGCTGAACCAAAACCGGAACTTTGACTAGATGATCGAGACAAAGTCGGTGGCTCCATGCCAGCTTGCCAGTATCCACCAGCTACCCATGATGTTTGATTTACGGATCTTAATTTCGGCGGTGCTAAGATTGATTTTTTACTGGTCCTATTGTACTTACTGAATAATGCAGAAGACGATGAATTATACACTTTGGTTTCGAACACATCTGGTGTCTTCATCAACTTCTCTGGATGAGCTTCACTTAACGATAGTGTACTTAAATTGTGTAAACTGTCATTCAAGGTACAATTCTCTAAATGATTAGATTTTCTGACAAAATTGCTTGCATCATAGCTCATTTTTTGCATATCTTTTGAAACACAGCGTTCGTTGGAGTGAAATCTGCAAAGGAATGACAAATATTGTGGTAAAAGAATAAAATAAACGAATGAAGAGAAGAATAGATACTTACGGATTACTTTTCAGTAGATTTGTAAAGCGAATAGGTATCTCAGTTTCCTGTGATCCATTCTTCATTAACAAATCTGTGACGTTTACAGGAGAATTAAACGCCTTCTCATGGCTACGGTTTTCATTTAATTTTTGAGTAGGAGACATACACGAAAATAGAGGTGAAGACGAACGTAAAATAGGTGAAGGAGAAGTAGATAATGATGACGTACTACTATTGGCAGATGTATCTAATTTCTTAAATGCCACAGCAGTTTTTGCGAATGCCTTATGTGATTTTGATTTGATATTCATGAAACCTATGATGGATCCGAGAGCGGTAACCTAAAATGAAAAGTCAAAGGATATTTTCAATTTGACTAAATAGTCACTTCGTTTGAAATTAATTATTGACTAAAATAATGGTATATTATAGATAATCTGCAATACTTACAAAATTATATTTTGTTAGGTATTCCAGTGATGCCCAAGTGTTCTTTAAATCAGTTTTGAATAATTCAGATTCGTCGATGGATAATACTATACTTATACAAATCCAAAATATTGTTATCAATATATCATGCTGCTTTTTAATATTGGAGTTAAAAAAACAAATTCCCAATTGTAAGATTACGCCTAAAATTGATAATGGCCACAATTCACAGTTATATATTATTAAAAAGTCCATAATTATCAACAGGATTCTAAAAATCTTTTCTATATTATGTCCACTCTGAAAAATATGAAGAAAAGACAACTAGAAATTGTATTTATACGGATTTAATCATATTATTGGAAAAAAATAATTATTATTATTATTAACTTACGAATTATACTTACATTCATGATTTCCTTTATGGGTCTCTGCTTAAAAAACAACATCTTATATCGAGTAAGCCATAATGACTGTTTATGCAAAACGTTATTTACAACTTGTTTGCATTCAGAACATAATGGATACTTTTCCTCGACAGCCTGTCTAAATTGTAGAAGATCCTTTTCGGTTCTTTTTGAATTGAGTCCTTCAAACTTACGTAATTCGAATAACTTGAGTTCTTCGTTGTCATTGCAGTTAAGACAAAGACCATTTTTATAATTAGTTAAATTAGAAGTATGTCGAGAAGTATAAAACTTTGGAGACTGAGGCGTTTTTCTTTGCTCCGGTATTGGATATTTATAATCTCCATCCTGAAAAAATTAGTATATGATTTGAATTCAAAACTTTGTTTTTGTTAGAAATTATAATTTTCTAATTGTTGAATTTAAATTTAAAAATTAAATACTTTAGAAAAACCATTATATTGGTTGCAAGATGGGCATAGCCACCAATCCATTTCAGTTCTCCAGATACTTGCATCATAGTTGCAAAACCAACAATTTGCTCGAATCGGCCATCGAATTCTTCATAAAATACATAATACGTATTTAATAAATGTAGAGTTAAATTAAATGATTAAGTACATTTTATTTATAATTTTATTGCTGAGGAGCACAGTAGCATACTTACTTTAGTTTTTGGAACACAGTCAGCAAAGTGACGATTATGAAAACAAACGTGAATAAAATTGGCGCGAAATTAATTAATATATCCGGATTGAGTTCCATCTTTCAAATACCAAAACACGAAGGTGAAAAATAAATTCCCGAACCGCGATTTATTAAAAATATCCTCCTATTTTCATTAAAACATTTGGTTTATTTGATCTCCCCTAATGAAAAATGTTAATTGCTAATTTCCTAATCACACTCACACTTGTGCTGTTTTTCTAACCTATAAGTTATAAATTTATTTGATATAATCATTGTTATTCAATAAAAATAAATATCAAAAATAGTATTAATCCTTTGAAAATCTGTCTACCGTTATTGGAAAACACTGTGCAGTTCTTAAACAACTTTACTTTGTGATGTTTAAAGTAATTAAAGTAAAAATCAGACTCCAAAAGTCCATTGCGGCTTTTAATGTTTTAATCATGGAGTACATATAGTGTAGACTCCACTCCATGGTTTTAATTTCTCAACATAAACTACAAAGAGTACATACAGAAGGGATAACCATTTTATTTATGAACGCATGCAGCTGCCCGACAGAGGTATGAATGCACCTTAAGCAAAATCTCATGAGAGAAAGAGACAAACTGAGATTTGTCTGTCTCTTTCATTCTCATGAATTCTTGCCAGGGGTGTGCATTGACTCCAGTAGAATCTCAGCCAATCACATCCTTCTAGTGATCCTAAAAAACATTATCATTGGTTAAAGTCCTAGTGTTTTTCAGTTTTCTGCAAGCACTGGATGAAAGAAGAAGCATTTCATTCGCACTTTAAATTCGCTCGTGGCGCTCGTGTCTCGCCGTGTCACTTCCGTTTTGTGTCAATCCCTCTCTGTGTCTGTGGCATTTTTATCAATCGATCTTGTACGTTGTCGTGGCAAACGTGTACAATTCAGAGAAGAATGATTTCCAAAGGATTATATTTTTGTTTATTCTTTATTTTCGCTTCAGCAAATGCCGGCGGTCCTACCCTGGTTTTACTTGATAACTTAGCCATCAAAGAAACTCACTCGATATTCTTCAAATCTTTGCAAGGTATGTAAACATTATTTTATCGATACCGGTTTTTAAACTTCTCAAATGAATGCACGTATCCTTTTTTCAGATATTGTTAAATTACTTTACTACTTTATACTTATCTCACTATTCATAGATGTTCTAGTCTATTTCTGCTATCTCTGACATAAATTACAATTTACATGGATTTTTCCATTAAAAAATATTGATAAGATATTAATATTATTGTTACAGAAAGTGGCTATGTTCTTTCGTTTAAGCTAGCAGATGATGCTAACTTACTTTTAGCAAAATATGGAGAATATCTGTACAATCATTTGATAATTTTTGCGCCATCCGTGGAAGAATTCGGTGGAGCTTTGAATGTTGAAGCGATAACCGACTTCATTGATGGAGGTGGAAATGTCTTGATTGCTGGCTCATCACAGTCTGGAGATGCTTTACGAGAATTGGCATCCGAATGTGGTTTTGAAGTTGACGAAGAAGGGGCAAGCGTAATTGATCACATGAATTATGACATCTCAGATTTAGGACAACACACAACCATAGTTGCAGATTCTTCCAATTTAATTGATGCTCCTGTGATCGTAGGAAGCAAATCCGTACCACCATTGCTTTATCAAGGAACGGGATTGATTGCTGATCCTGAAAACCCTCTCATTCTTAGACTGCTCACTGCATCTAGTTCGGCATACTCTTATGTTCCTAATCAACCTGTGAAGGAATATCCTCATGCTGTTGGCAAGAATACTTTGCTGATTGCTGCTCTTCAGGCCAGAAATAACGCTAGGGTCTTGTTTTCTGGCTCATTATATTTTTTCAGCGATGAAGCTTTTACCAGCCCTGTAAAGAAAGTTCAAGGTAATATTTAATAACAACAATTAGCAAGATGATTATTTGATGAAAAATATGAATGAAATTCCTCCAAAGTAGGAGAATTTAAATGCAGGCTGGATCTGATAACACATTGTTTTCTACATTTTTCAGATCAGAAACATGATGTATCTGGAAATGAGGCTGTTGCGAAAGCTATGGCTCGATGGGTTTTTAAAGAAAATGGTGTTATTCGTGTCTCTGGAGTTCATCATCACAAAGTTGGTGAATTACAGCCACCTGCAGCTTACACAATAATGGATGATGTTGTTTACTCCATCGATGTAGAAAAATTGTCTGGAGAAAAGTGGATTCCTTACGAAGCAAAAGATTTACAGTTGGAATTTGTTAGGATTGATCCATTCGTAAGGATGACCATGAAACCAGTAGGCAATGGTCGTTATGAAGCTAGATTTAAAATTCCTGATGTTTATGGAGTTTACCAGTTCAAGGTCGATTATACACGTATTGGATTGACACATTTGTACAGCACTACTCAAGTTTCTGTTCGACCTTTGGAACATACTCAATATGAACGCTTTATACCTAGTGCATATCCGTACTACGTCAGTGCTTTCTCGATGATGGGAGGCGTTTTCCTATTTTCATTTATTTTCTTACATTACAAAGACGAGACTAAGTCTAAAGCAGAATAAGTGATATTTTCAAGTTAACTAATCTCTTGTGATTAATTATATCAAGGTCATGATTTTGATCATAATTCATGTGTTTCTGTGAAACAACTTTTGTAAATGAATGACATTTTCATAATCCATAGAACATTGTAATTGTAGCTATGGAAATAATTAATGTTTTTTTTTTTCCATTAGTGAATGATTACAGGCAATATTTTTATTTATTTTCTACATTTTATAAAAAATGTGTAATTTTCAAACATAACTTAGCGTTAATTACATTCTGTTAAAAGTAAAGTTATGTTGAACAATTAAAAAAACATTTTTTTCTATCAGAAAGCATTTGTGCACTCGGAAATTGACGAAAAAGTATTGAACAATGTTATTCAAATTACGCAGTCAATAAATAAGTAAATAACTTTAACAATATTGATTTGCGAATTCTTTATGATTAATTTAAATAATTTAAAGATTTAATGAAAATTCCCTTTTCTTTCAGTACAGATGTTAAATATATATATGAATTGTAATTTTAAAATAGGGACATAATAGGAAATTCAGGAGTTGATTTGAAAACACAAAATTGCCATATGTCACTAGATTTGAAAACCACTGTTAAAATAATGTCTAGAAGGGATGTCGATTGGCAATAATAGAAGCGTTCAATTGGTTACCATTGTTATGTTTTCTTCAAAGCGTATTCCCATCTAGTATTCAAATGTTTTCGAACCCTAGTGATTTGGGGAATTTGGGATTAGTAGTGTGGTAAGCAATGATGCCATGGTGACATCATTGCTTACCACTACATAAATCCCAAATCCCCATTTGGTAATTGTGGGTGGTTGGGTGATGGTATTACATATTATTGTATGTATTGTAATCGTAAATGTCAGTTGATTTGAGCCTTGCCTCTTCTCTTTGTTTGTCACAGTTTAAACACAGTTCTTTATCTGATATACTGTATATGTAAATTATCTTTACTCAAACTCAAAACAAATTATCTTACAATATGGTTTGCATGATCAATGAACAATAACCTAATATGTACAATCATTGTCAGTCGTTGAGAGTTAAGAACAGGATTTAGAAGTTCATGTCTGCATAGATTTAATAATTTAACATTTTTCACGCTAAATTATGGCAGAGAAACTATATAGCATTGTGGAATATTACTCCGAACAGAAAAATTACAAATGCGGATACTGTAAGGATCCAAACGGCAGTTGTAGTCATGGTACGTTTGTACTTTCTTTGTGATTATCCTGTACATTTTTCAATAGTTTGTAGTTTTTGTATAATCAAGGAAAATAATCAATTTTGGATTGTATTTTTTTATTTTTATACAGGAATGTGGGCTCATAAGTTAACAGTACAAGATTATCAAAATTTGATCGATAGAGGATGGAGGAGAAGTGGGAGCTATTGTTACAAACCTATGATGGATAAAACTTGTTGTCCAGCATATACTATCAGGTATGATGTACACGACGAAATATAATTATATAAATGAACAAAAGTTCCTTAAAGTTAGACAAACGAGCCAAATGGTTTCTCTAAATAATTTTCATTGATAAAACATCATTGTGATATGAAAAATATATACAAGCATATTTTAGAACATAATGTTTGTATTGACAGGTGTGAGGCACTGGATTTCAAGATCTCTAAATCGCAAAAGAAGATAATGAAAAGGATGGCGAGTTTTTTAAAAAATAAGCTAAGCAAAGATGAAGAAATGTCTACTAGTGATATAGATATAGATCCTTGTAATAAATTAGGTAAGATACCCTTTAATATCAACAGCATTTTAAAGATTAAATAGTTTATTTATTAATTCTTTAATTTTTATAGATATAGGTATTGCAGATATCTTTAATTATGAAGTATATTCGAAGAAAGCAGATGCTAATGCTTCGAAAATGAATGTTACCTCAGTGTCTTTTGAAGTTAATGAAAGATTAGAAGAAGCAGAAAATAGTCAAGATTTAAATGACATAGCAAGCAAATCTAAAGAAAGTGTTCCTACTCAATTAGTGACAAACTCAAATGGTGAAAATTCAGTAACTGCTAAAGATGTAATGCCATCTAAAAAAGAAGTTACAAACACCAATCCTGCTAAAATCCCACAAAAAAAGGCAAAGCTAATGCGTCTGGAACGAAAGCAGAACAAACTACTATCTCAAGGAAAATCCATTAGTGAAGTCGCAGCTATTTTCAAAGAACGAAAGCCGCAACAAGATTGTAAGACGTTGGAAGATTTATTCAGTGAAATTAATAGCGAATCCAACAAACTTGAGGTAATAATGATTTCTATATTCTTAAAAATATGCACGCATGCGATAAATAATCATTTTTATTCAAATATTGAAGTACCTATGTTGTTCGGTCATTCAAGTAACGGTGTAAAGAAAACTATGCAATATCAAACTTCAGATATTCTGTAATGGTCTTCCTTTCTTCAATTCTTGATTATGGTGAATATTATTTAATTTTTTGTAATAAGTACTGTCTTTAAACAAAAATTATTTTTTTCCATCGCTGTTCTACTCTAAATAGAAATTTTTTTTAATGTATAACCGCAAAGATGAAACTAGTTCGGACTACGCCAATGAGCCCTGCCTATATCAGTAGTGCGAATGAATCCTTCGAAGTATATAAAAAATACCAAACAAAAATTCATGGTGAACAAAAGGTTACAATGAAGCAGTACACAAGATTCCTTGTAAAATCACCTTTACAGGTAAATTTATATATTAAATGTCTGAAATAAAATGATGATAATATTGATAGTTTTATGTTCGAATCAGAATTAAAAAAAAAAGGATTGAAGCAAAGTGGACCTGTACAGTACAATTACGAAATTCGCTTTATATTTACATGCAGTATTACAACTACTTAGGGGGTATTTTATTTAATATAATTATATTCCATTATTTATCTTGATAATTTTATATAAAAATTATTAAAATTTAAATTAAATTTAAATTATTAACAATTATTAGTTAAAATTGGTTCGAGTTATGTCAGATGAGTTCCTAACTACACTTGATGAAAGCGCAAATCTTTACAAAAAATATCAAATGGCAATTCATGACGATGAACCAGAAGAGTGTGATAAAACTTCATTCTTGAACTTTCTCGTCAAGAGTCCTTTACAGGTACACTTTGGATTTCGTTCTTATTTATATATTTTTAAAAATATTTTTAATGTAAAATTTGATGTCGAGTATGCTCATCAAGTATAACATTTTAAAGCAATGGTGTCCAGAGGATGGTCCCCCACAAGGTTACGGCTCCTTTCATGAACAGTATTGGCTAAATGGGCAATTAATAGCCGTTGGGGTAATAGACATTCTACCTTCATGTATTTCAAGTGTATATTTCTTCTATGATCCAGCATATTCTCATCTTTCTCTTGGTACATTCAGGTTAGTTTAATATTTCCAATTAAATGTGATAAAATGTTCTTAATAAAATGTATAGCAATAATTTGAATTCATTTTAGCTCCCTACGCGAAATTTTCTTAACAAGAGAACTGAATAAAACGGCACCGAATCTCAAGTACTATTACATGGGATTTTACATTCACATTTGTCCAAAAATGAGATACAAGGCCAAAATGACACCGTCCAATCTTCTTTGTCCAGAGACATACGCATGGTCTGATATTCAAAAATGTGTACCAAAATTAGATGCTAACAAGTACAGTAGACTCAACGAAGATATAGATGCAATTGATGAAGATGGTATCGTGAAAATAGATGAGGTAAAAAATTCAGGCTTATAGTTTCTACGGGTAATGATAAATTTAATTTAACTATTGCAATATTTTGGTAGGTTTTGGTTTTATACCGAGAACGCGCGATGCCATTTGGAATGTATAAGCGTCGAATGAGGTTGGCTATTGATGAAAATGAAGTTCGAGAATACACTACGTTGGTTGGAATGAAGTGTGCTAAAAGTATTCTTCTGTACCGCGCATAGTAATTATAAAAATAATTTTACGATATTTTTAAATTAGAAAAATTTCTAGTGATTCCAAGAGATAAAATAAACGTTGATTATGAAAAAATTCGATTGAATCTCATTAAAATTAAAGACATCTAACTTTTTATAGCAACAGGAAATTTAAAATCTCCAATTCTCCTCTGAGAAAAAGTTTATGCTTATTTTTAGCTGGAAATTTTAAAGAAATGTTGCAGATCGGGGGCTTTTCATCTTGCTAAGCTCTATGAAGTCGTTTGAATACAGGAGGCGACCTTTCCTTGTAAGTACTGAAAATCTTTTAAATATTTTTTCAACAGAGCACATAACAAAAGTTGGGTCAATTTTATAATTCAGAAATAAATATTTGTAACAATATTTCTTATTTCTTATAAAATTTTGCTCACATTTCTTATTTGTTTATATAAAAAAAAAAAAAACTTAAAGAGTAAATTTCTTTGTGTTTCAAAAAACTTGAACTTTCTCATTAATTTCGTCACCGTTTTCGTCTCTCTGTTTACTCGTATTCATCTGATGTTGCTGCTCTTTCTCTGATTGATTGTTGTCATTCCATTTTTGTATATTTCCGCTTCCACCGAGGATAAAAATAAACATACTTAGGAAACATATGCCTGCCCCAATGCAAAAAACTGTTTGCCACTGTTCAACTGTATTCTGTAAATAAACCAGTGTTATTTTTTTTTTTAGTAATTTACATTAAATTAATACAGCTAAAATTTAGATCAATCAAACTATACTTACTCCACGTGATCCCGCAATAGCTTCTACCATGGTAGGACCGATAATACCTGCTGTGGATCCTATTGTATTCATGATGCCATAGAGAAATCCTGCATAGTTTGGAGATAGATCTTGATTGTTTGATAGGTTTACTATGACTGCTGCTCCATTGAAACTAAGTGACAAAGTGAGAAATATGTTTGCCAGTAGTAGCTGGTCATCATTTTGTCTGTTAACCACGTACCCAACAAGTATCAAAAAAATTCCAGGCACTAAGTGCGCTAAAATTAAGAAACAATTAATTAATAAAATAGTTATCTACTATAAAAAAAATTGAAAAGCAATTGAAGAGATAAAGAGAGATAATGAAAAATATTAAGAAAGAATATTCAGCTGATGCGGATAATTTATAAAGTCACGGCTTGGTATATCTTCTCAATATTGAGTTTTTTTCTTACAGAAAATACTAGCAGTTTTCCTAAGCGCTGTTAAGGACATCAGTTTCTTTTTCTTAAGCGTGTCTCCTACCCAACTGAAGAAAAAGCCAAACAGCATTCGTCCTAGTGGAGGCAGTGCAGACATAAGTCCGCCAGTTGTAAGAGTAAAACCCAAAGCTTGAGTTAGATAGAGCATGAGTGAATTTTGATAGAAGTATAAAAGAAACAAATTCCCAAAGTGGCAAATTACAAGGCAGATAAATGGAATGGATGTCGCTATTGCTAACACTGGAGTTTCTTTCAGAGAACGCTGTCGATTTTGTCCTGTGCTCTCCTGCGCACTAATAAAACATTATAATTTTAAATATTTTGTAACGTTTTCACACTAAGAATACATTTGTACTCTCTTACGTTAAAATATATTCTTTTTCTTTCTTTGTAATTCCAGGGTGTTCTTCAGGCGAGTCATATGCTAAAAGTGCCCAGAAAACAATCCATATGAACATAAGTAAGGACGGCAGGTACCATCCAGTCTCCCAATTTAAGTGTTCGCTAATTGAAGAGACCATTGGCATGGCAATAATAGTACCCAACGAACCACCCTGCAAAGACCAAATAAATCTACTTTTTTCATTTGGCGGTGCCCACCTAGCCACCATAGTGTGACACGCTGGAAATGTAATTCCTCCAGCAAGTCCAACAATTATTCTCGATAAAATCAGAACTCCATAATGAATTTGGGCCAAAATTGGTGAAATCAAACATATAATTGCCGATGCAATGGATGACCAAAGAATCGCTCTTCGAGGACCGTACTTTAAAGCCATAATGCCTCCAAGTAAATTTCCTGGGACATTCCCGTAACTGTATGCAGCTATTAATTGCCCTAAGTAAGAAGTTTAAATTAATTTCACTCAATTAGTCAATTTAAAGTTTATTAATAATTGAAAAATAATTTATGGGTGAATACCTCGTATATAGGCCGACCAATAAAAGGGTTTGCCAGAAAAAAAACCAAACTCTCTTTGTAGATCATTATCATCTACTTCTGTAATATTGACCATAGGAATCGCTAGAATAGACATTTGCAATCGACACACGTAATTTACGTAACAAGCAGTAAATAGCATAATACAAATAATCGTCCTGGTTGCAATCCATTCTAAAATGAAAAATGCATTTTATTTCTTAAAATATTTACAAGCAATAAAAAAAGATTAGTATAACCGTAGATTATTTTTTCTAGAGGGACAATGTATTTTGTGTCACTTTTTTCCAGATATGAAGACGCATTATCAATACTTGTAGAAAACTATCGCTTGCAGAAATATAATATAGGATCTTAAATTTCATTCAGAAAAAAGAATACTAGTTAAAAATCTTTTTTTTTCTTTTGAAAAGTATATAAATTTTCTATAATATATGATTTACATTCACGTGATGTTCACATGACTTGTTACTTTATTTTAATTTAATATCAGTTAATGAGATTGATGATGACTATAATTTATTTACATTTAACATTCATTACAACACTGATTTTGTAAGCTATCAGATATTCATCTTCTAGGTTCTCATCATTTATCCTTTTAATTTTACAATTATCGAAATACCTTATCTTAGATAAGAAACAGAATTTAATCACTTTTGATTCTGAATGCAATTTTAAATATGATATTGTGGATATTTAATTGGTTTATTGCAAGTTTTCACAGTGCGTTATAGGTGAAAGTATACATCTGTAATTGTAATGAGTAAATGTAACACATACAAAAATGTTTCTAAGCGAAAGGTCTATTGTAAATATTGGTAGTCAAGGCATGCCAATAAGAGAGATGAGAGTTTTTAAGAGTTTCACTGACGTTGACGGCCTATATCGACCCAATGTGGGAGGTTTTAACTTCTTAATTTTAATTCTAAGAACAAACTATAATTTCCTTAGATTTGAAAAATTCCAAATGGTTAAAACCTTACATCAATATTGCTAAATAATCAATTGATTCTTATTTACATTTCAGGGCGTTGGACCCAAGTGTTAAGCTGAAAATTCCACTTTTCATTTTACTTAACGAAAATTATATATAAATATTTTTTCGCTCTGTAGCGCTAATCTTTTTTCAAATATAAGACGGCATGCAAAGCAAAAAAATATTTAATTTCGATACTTTTTGTATAAAACGAAGAATTCAAAATCTAAGTTCAAAATTGAATATTTTCATTTTACTTAAAAAATATTTGAATTAAATATTTTCTCGCTCTGTACTCATAATTCTAGTAAAAAATTGATTGATTCTACAGAGGGAAAAAATTACAAATTTAATATTTGTTGAGTAAAATGAAGAAATCAAATTTTTAGATTAGAACTTTACTCCAACACCCTTAAAGAGTACACTATCAAAAAAACCACTCACTTGGAACAAGCTTTGTGTACAAATTATCGTACATTTTACACTTAAACCATAAACAAAATTCCGAAGAATTACTTCACATTAATTTACAGCAAAATAACTTTTAATTTTGTCTACAACTTCGAAATTTTTTTTTTTTAATATTCCACTTTTTCTGTGACAACCTTAGAGCGAACTATCTGTTGATGATGGTTCGAACTTGGAAGACTACTGTTTGATATCACTCAAGAAAAAAACCGGTTGCTTCAATTTCTAGCTCTAGTGAATAGAAGCTGGAGGGGACAGTTTTAGGGGGAAGATTTTATCCCTATTGGTCTATTTGACATTATCGAGAAAACTCTTGATTAATTAGGGATAATCATTAACTGCATATCTATATATTTTTCCTCTAGGTTTTTTACTCATGCGGGTACAATAACAAATATTCCAGATACAAAATTATATCACATGGTCATCAAAAGTACAGGGTCATTAACAAATGACATTGTGCATTTGTTTCACTTGATTTTTATCGCAATCTCAATAGTTCTATTTTTCTCTTGATCTCATTTATTAATGTTATGGATTTATTAATTTATCAATTTTATATCATAAGTATATATTTCAGTTCTTAAAAGTATTTATCATCATAATACATTCAGTTACTACTCGAATTGAAAAAAAAACATTTATTAATTTATTAAGTGTGGCATGGATACCTTTTTAATTACTGACATAATTTATTTGTGTCTTAAAAAATTCGGAATAACCAATGCAACTTGATTAATCACTGATTAATTTAGTGCTCGTCAGACCTGACGATGTTTTAGGCAGCTAATTTAATTGAATAAAAAAATTCTGAAAATAATGAACAGATGAAAATCTTTTCCCGATAGCAATTCATTTTATAATTAATTTATTCAATCTACAAAATGTACAAAGTAAATTCTTGCGGATTAAAGTTTTATACATATTATAAGAAGGAGTTTTTCTTTTTTTGAATATGTATATAGGAATTATTTTATCAATATTATTTCTCTCAATGAACTTTTATCATTCATTCAAAATATATTTAACAAATGAAACATATATTGTCAGCAAGCGATAAGATTAAAAAGATTTATGCATTACAAGTGAATTTCTAATCTCTTTAGCGTCGAGTAAGAATACAAAGTTCAAGCGACGAATTTCTTTCCAGAAGGAATATACCTATTTGCTGGCACCTCCACTGTTATTGCCACTGCTTATTTTTATTGAAGTCAACTAAAATATTTCGTGTTTTATTGTCGTGCATTTACTAAAAATTTAATTTTAGAGAGAAGAAGAAATAAATAATATTATAAAAATGGGAGAACAAGATGGGAATCAAATTATGGCTGAAGCTTTGAAGCGACAGGTAATAATTTAACAGCAAATAAACGTATAAGATATTTATCTTATTTTTTGTAGGTTATGTGCTTATTCGTGTCATCCATAAAAGTACATATATTACTTTTGCTGTTAATTCTCTTAATAAATTTTAGAAGTAGAAAAAGAATTAAATAGACAAAATAGATAAATATGTGATGTATATGAAAAGAGACTAGATATATATAAAAAGATCATTTTCCCTTACATAATCGTAAACCAGCTGACAGCTGACTAATAATATATATATATA